>CM035791.1:38302481-38568509 GCA_020466265.1 Siphamia tubifer | reverse complement strand
GTATTTTAGGCAGTGCACGGGCTAAAATTTTCCACTTGTATTTTTAAAGGGGTCTCTCCACTGGTCATTAGGAAAACCCTTCCCCCACCCCACCCCCAGGGTTCTATGGGATTCACCACCTCCTCTGTTGCTCCACCGCAAAATGTTGCTCTCTAAAACAAAGGCTAAATTTAAAGGAGACCTCTGTTGTGGCCTTTAGGAAAATTCCTCCCATGAGTCAACACCTCATCCCAGAAATCTGTTTTGTGTCCAGCTGTTGCTCTCAGTCCTCTGATCATCTGGCATTTGGTCTTAACTTGCATGGTGCATCTTTATACCAATTTTGCTGATGCCCCTTCCTATTTTTGTGGTAACCCAAGGAGTCAAGGAAAAGTGATATCAGATTGGAAAAGGAATTTTAATGTTTGGATGTCAACAAGAGCATCTGTCCTGTGAAGTGTAATCCAGTCTTTGCTTTGTGGAATAAGCAGGTTACTGTTTAGGTCAGACACTTATCCCTGCTGAGAAGTGAGCAGATGCGGCAACTCTGAGCACTTGTTTGTTTATACCAGATCCAGCAGTTGGACAGATGTACTTGGGTTTGCAAACACACTCCTTGTGGCTTCCATGCTAATAAATATTGTCTGGAAACTTCAAAAACATTTCACTCTTTAGATGCCTGTTTTCTATAAGAAGCTTGTAGCTCATACTTTGTGGGATTTTTTTTGTGTATCTTTGTTAAGTCTTAAACTATGGTGAATAATGTAAATGGGAATGATGGTAGAGTTAGAGGATTTTATGGCATTCCTCATTGGTCAGCAGCCCTGACATAGATCTACCACAGCTGCTCCCAGGTTTAACAGGCTAAAAAAGCTGAGGTGGGCAGAGGTATGGTGGTTCATTTTATATTGAAACAGGAGCAGGAACATTGCAGACTGCTGTGTGATGAGCGCTGTACTGTGCAGTGGCGTGTGCTGCTATTGCGTCACTGCCTAGAGGGGGGCAGAGACTGTATTTTTAGAAGGGAATGAGCATATTCTCTGAACAAACAACGTCAAGCACTCTGCTTGCGTATGCTAGGATTATTGTGACCAGGCTATTTTTAAGCTGTGTGTGAGAGTGCTTTTTTCTGGGTCAAGCATGGTGCCAGTTTTCTCTCGGGGCTGCTGGTGGATCATACATTACAGGTCCTATGTTGTGCACAGCATTTAAATTACTTAATTCAGGTGTGAGTGTTAAGGAGAAGATGCTGCATACTAAATTGAACTCACGGTGCAGGGTAGCACAAAGTGTGTTTTATTCAGAAAAAAACTATACTTAGTCATAATGTGAATAAGACAGGACACAAACCAGACATGTAAAAAAAAAAAGTACCTACCATTTGGGTGTGTCTTTCACGTGCTGCCTTGATGACATAAGTTGGAAAAACAACACCTAGACAAAAAGAAGCACCCTGGGAAACATGCCAGATTGGTTAGGTTCATAAAAAATAACAATGCATGAATGTTGTAATATGTAATAGTGAAACCGTAAATTCCAACTTGAAGACAGTAACCTGGGCTTTGCAACATACTATTTGTATCTGTTCATAGGTCTCTGATGATTAATATGCTTTACAACATCAGTCATATAGTGACCACTGTGGCCCAGGAAGAAGTAAAACTGCACATGCATCAGCATCAGCATGAGTCCCTATTCAATGTCGAGACTCTAATACATTATGCTGTACAAAGTAATGCTACACCTGGTTAACCACTTGTCAGTCTCATTTCTTTTTGTCCCACCCTCCATCTTTTCACATGCCTGGTGTCAGCTCCTTGTTCACAGAACCAATTGGTTTCTCCTGCTTAAATGTTTAAATACACAATGGTCATCCTCTGGTAAATTATCAGGAAGCACAGAAATCTTTGTTAGTATTTCAATATGAGTGTGTGCCAAAGTCACACAATCATTGGCTAAGAGGAAAATTTTTTAAGAGATGTATTGTAATATCCTTCACAAACCACATTTATGCTGGTGCCACATTCTTAAACCAAGTTTTAATCTGTTTATTATCACTGTGTCATGGATGACCACTGTGACATCACCTGTTAAAGCCCAGCTCTAGAGTCTCCCGAGCTGAAGGCTTTTCTCTGGGCCTTTCCAGCTAGTTTAGTTTTACCCCGTCTTTTCCCAAGAGTGTGGTTATTTTCAGTGGAATGTGGAATGTGTAATCAGCTCAGATTTTGTCAATGCATTGTTCTTTTGTGTAACGTTTTAATATGAAGAATTTTAAGAACACAATATTACCTTCTTTGAATTACAACACATTGTTAGTAAGCACCTACCTCAGGTTCAGAGGTTTCATGCTGTACATCCTTGTCTTCTCTGTGTTTGATAGGGAGTCACAGGCGTGAGCACTCAAATGATGCCAACAGTCTCACCAAAGTTGGCCTTTGTTTGGTGGATAAGTGACGCAATGGGAATATGAGTGTGATTAGTGTGATTAGACAGAATGGCCATGTGCCCAAGGCCCTGGGAAATAAGTGAACATGGTGTGTGTGTGTGTGTGTGTGTGTGTGTGTGTGTGTGTGTGTGTGTGTGTGTGTGTGTAGAGGGGGTGATATGAGTGGTCAGTTGAATTCAGATGGCACTTGTATCACTTGTTTTTTGTCTGAGGAGTAAAGTTACCACCTTTTCTTGTGCTTGGAGTTCTTTTTTTCTTGGGTACAAATGAAATGTATATTTGTCTTAGACGTATTACCCAAGAGATTACAGACAGTCTTTCTTTATCCGTATAAACACTTGGATTTAAGAAAGCCTTAGTGAATGAACATAGTTCAGTACAATACTCAAAAAAACACAACAAATATATAACTATTTTGTGAATTGTACTATTATCATAAAAAACTTTCAAAAGTGTTCAGTGCAAGTATTTTCAATTGTGTAAAATAGGTAAATATCAATAAAATAGCTCAATAGTGTATATGAGTAAATACACATGTTATTTACCCAGTTTTCTGAAGTATAATAATTTACTGAATGTACTTATTGAAAACTACTGTAGAAATAACGTGTGAGAAAGGTTCAGAAAAAAGTCTGGACATACAGTATCCTTGCTGAACAGAATCTGCGTTCTTAATTTTTGCATGTGTTATTGGAGTGTTTTCCAGCTAGATGATCATCCTCTTATTATTGCGCCCTCGTCAGTTAATGTTACCTTATGTGACACCTGGGGTATTAGATTTAGATAAACTCCCACTACAGTACACTACTGTATAGTCAGGATGTTATTTTGCACCTGTTTGGCTTTATAGAGCGTGTTCTTCCTTTAGCGGTCAAAGCAGACTTCTGCAACTCACGCCACCCACACATTGTGTATGTATAGCCCACACCTACCCCTTACTGCCCAGTGGTTTGACAACAATTCTTTGTGTAATTCTAAGGCTGCTATTTGTGAAACCTGGAGCATGCACAGGGGGCTCTTACAATGTTATGCAATGCTCCCCACTCAGCTGTAATCCCTCTTATGCTGAGTGAGCCCCCCCATGTGACGGCACTGAAGGGATGGGAAAGACGGGGTGGCTGTTGGGACCGTCGGCAAGGCACGGGTGTTCTTCGTATATTCTGGTGACCCACCCCACACACATGCCCAGAGCTTGTGGCCTGTGTATAAGAAGGGAAGTTTATCCTGAGTAGTTCCTTACTCAGATTTGAGAGGCTGGATGGAGCCACGGCACTGATGCTTGGAGCAGATTCACAGTAACCACATACGTTTTGAATGACACTACGGCTTTTCTGTTCATCTGCTGGTGAGCCACGAAAATTATTGGTGTTGTATAGAGGAATTTCACAGGTTCTGAAATGAGTGTGTGCTGATATTTTTTGTTGATGATGAAGGAATTTGTTGCTGACATTTTCTGCTTTGGAGCGATGGATGTTGATGGACACCTGTTTGAAGAAAGCCTATTGAATGGTCTATCATCTGGCTTTACAGCATGTTGAGGCTATGAAAAAGATTACTAATTATTTTCTCATAGGTACCTGAAGATGATTTCACATTTTACTTATTTTGCACTTTTGTCTGTCTTTTTTTTTTTTTACCTCTGCAGAAACCATCAATGAGGAATAGACCTGGTGATTTGACCACATATAGGAGCCTCTGAGTCCCTCCTGTCCCCTCTCCCCCACCCTTCCCTCTTTCTCCCTTCCCTACCCCCCCCCCCCCATCCCTTGTTGATCTTCTCCCTCATCCCCTCCCTCAAAAAATCACCATGCTTATCAAGGAGTACCGCATCCCCATGCCTATGAGTGTGGAGGAGTACCGCATCGCCCAGCTCTATATGATCCAGGTGAGTTTCCCCACAGTTCTCTTTAACAGATTCTTACCCACACTCACTTACGTACACACGTTGCCAAAAACAACCAACAAAGACAGAAAAGAGGGCAGAAGTAACAAGTGTTTGGAAAGGAGATATATTAACACAGTGGGGGGTTCTCAAGCATGTACCATGCCCAATTATGAAATGATTGGTCACATGGTGTGTGACGCTAGCAGAGTAACTGAACAAAGACGGCTTGTGTGTTGATAGATTATCCAATTTAAACTCTCTGAAGCTGGCTCTTTCCACATGTCACAGGCTGTGTGATTCTTCAGGAAGAGGGTGGGGGCTCTCACATAGTTTGGTATACACAAAGACTGCTGAGATGGAGATGGACATACAGCTTTGTCTGCACTGGACACTTTTCATTTGTCTAATCACACCAGTAGCTGCAGACTGTAAGAGCTTTATAGCTGCAAGCAGGAAAGGCTGATTTATACAGCTTCCAGTTATCCTATGTGGCAACATGTTTCTCTTAATATGGCATGAGCACATGAAGGAAGATTTATTTAATCCAGTGGCACTGCTAGGTACGCTGTGGATACCAGTACACAGAAGAGACATCTCCAGCAATGAGTCATTGATTAGTTTATGGTTTAAATTCTGCCTTATTTTGCCGTTTTTATTACTTTTTAAATATTTTCCACAGTATTTTAGGATTTTATTTGTTTTGTTTTTTTCTGTTGTTGTTTGAGGCACATGGCAGATCTTGGCACAAAAAATTCAGCAGTTGTGTTTCCTCATTGGTGTCAGTCTTTTCTCATATTTTTTCACAAGTTTGTAGAAGAGCCAACTGCCATTAGATCTGTTGAACCATTTTAAATATTGACTATACCTCTTCTTCTGTGTTTACCATTGTCACAGACAACAAGAATCATAAGAATTAAGTGAAAGTAGTTGAGTGGCACTTTACAATCTTAATTTTATAAGCTTATCTTGAATGTTTCAGCTACCTATCATAGGCCCCTGCAGTTTTACCCGTCAAAAAAAATGGTAGCAGAGTTTTGATTTGCCAGGTTTGTGTGCTGTTTTTTAATGTTACCCCTGGTGTACCAAACAGACAGTAATCAAGTTGATCTGTGGATGGTTGGGAGCATGACTCAGCAGACCTGCCCTGAAGCATGCAGACAGAACACACTATTCAAAAATAGACCACAGTTCTACACACTCAATAATTTCTTTGGCAATGTAGAATGAAGACACATCTTATTAATTATGCAATATAAATAACAACAGCATTTGTTTTGCTCCATCTAGGTCCCATATGGTTTGTACTGTGTGTTGTTGAACCATATGCCTTTGCCTGACATAATCCAACAAACAACAAAGTTCCAGTGTCTTAATTCCTGGCCAAGCATTCCATATGTGCATTCTTAAGCATGTAAAAAAAAAAAAAAAAGTCAGTGAAAAGGAGTGCTCACATTAGAGACCCATACTTACCTTTCCCTCTGACCTCACCCTCTGCGTTCAGCCTCATTGCTGTAAGGCTCCTATTACTATGGCAACCATGACATCAGCAGCATGCCGGTGGTCAGGTTTTATTCAAGAGAGGGAGTGAATGAAATGAGGAAATGGAGGATAAAAAGAGAAGCTTTGAAGAAGGGAGGGGAAGAATGAGAGAGGGGGTGGAAGTAAAAGAGAGAGGGAGACAGAGAGAGCTGAGTTCTTAGCAGAGAGGAAACGAGGATTTTTGCTGGTGTGGATACCCTCACTTCATTGCTGCATGTTACCAGGGCAACTGCAGCATGTAGGCCTGCCTGCCTGTGATCCATCCCCAGTGTACGCAACATAAATGAAATCAGGGCCTAAGGACAGGCTGACCATATCTGCACCTACCCCAGCCCTCCTTGTACTTTGCCTTCCTTTGCTCTGCCTCTTCTTGTGATAATTATAAATTTATTATCAATGCGTAGGGATTTGCAGTAATGTACGAAGCAAATGAGAACAGTGTGAACAATTAAATATGAGAGGATCTCACTGTGTCTCATTCGTTCGCACACATCCATCATTCTCTGACTAAGCAAGGGGTGAAGTGAAATGCAGCAAACGGGAAACGCCTCACTGACTGAATGGCAAGACGAGAATGAGAAAAAAAAAAAACAGGATGTGACTCCCATCCTGTCTAATCTAAGTACATACAGTGGCCTTTCATTGTTGTTTCATTTTGTTCATGTCTGTTCGAAGGTGGAGAAGAGAGGTCCATAAAAGATTTCTAGAACAGGCCATGAAGTAGCATCACATGCAGAACTTTATTTTTTGAATATATTGTATTGAAGAAACTTCTATTTTTGTGAATGCACTAGTTGGTGTATACCATACACTGCTTATTCTTACTTCTATTCATTCTGAAGTACAGTTTATATCCCATGTACAAATAAACAGCACAGTTTTTATGAAGTATTTTCATTACAATCAGTGTTCATTTGATTTTCAGCATGTTACTGTACCTACCTGGCCTGGCTCTCTTCCCCTATTTTCCTTGAGGGAACAACTGAGCCCTGCCCGTTGTTTTGTAATCTTTCTGCTTCTCCCAGTGAACTGGACAGAATCATCCATCGCCTTAGGCAGTGGAAGAAGGAACACAGTTTGCCAGGCCACAGTTCTCTGTCATCTGTGTAATTAAAGGAAGAGCTCAGTCCAAGACCACTCACAATATTTCTACCTGGAATTGTAGTCAAATATTTGTCCTTTCTTTTGTTTCCTTCTTTAACATGCCAGTACATATATAAACATATTTTTTTTCTTATAGGTGCATCATTCCAGCCTCATTGCTCTGTATTGTATGACAACATTTAATCCGTTTAGTGTAGTTTTTGTAGTATACATTTCAATCATACTGTACACTGTCACCTTTGATCCATTGTTGGGTTCCTGCCTCTTGCACTAACTGCGTATACAACCAATTTGATGGTAGCGCGGTGTCTGTGCTGTGTCTTGTGAGCTGTGTTGGGGCTGTTGAGAGCAGAACGGGTGGCTAATGAATGACCTGTCAGAGGTAATGAGGTCCGGAGCACTGGTCCCCTCATGGCTTCCTCTTTCCTACTTCACTGAATCGCCACCTTGCTTGTATTGCTTCTCTTTTCTGGATCAACTTGAGGATTATTCTCACTGTGATCCCAGTGCTGCATTAAATACTGTGGTAGCCCTGAGTTTAGCACACTTTGAACTGGGTGTGTAGAAAAGACCAGAAAGCAACATATAAGAGATAAAAGATTATTCATAAGACATTTTCTGACATTTATGGCCTTTGCTCTTTGCTCTCTTTGCTGTTTTATATTGTCAGCACTTGGACTGTGCTCATCTGGTTTCTTGTGGCACTGATTTTATAACAATCTAAAGTTTTCTGGGCAACAGAGTTGTCTTTTTAAGCTTCAAGCTACCTAGTTTTGAGTCTACTCAAAATCCATATGTAGGTTAAACTCGGCTTGCCTTCCTACCTGGAATGTAAATATGGGTAGGGTGTGGCTCCATAAGCTAGTTTGTGGACTTCCTGATTTGCAATTCAGAACAGCCAAGCTCACAGGAAGCTATTCATTTTGTCCATGTGTTTCCTTGTGTTTCTGGCTTCTGACAGATTGTCATCTGTGACAAGTGCAGTGTTCAGTCGTTATTTGTTTCAGATGAAATTAATCAAATTTACTTGGGAAGATGTATTTTCAGGCTGTGAGATTCAGCTTGCTCCCTTTTGTACATATTTGTAAAATAGTCACACACATTTTGTCTGCAGATTTACAGTTTTATTTTCCTTCCTACAGAAAAAGAGCAGAGAAGAGAGCTGTGGTGAAGGTAGTGGTGTGGAGATCCTTGAAAATAAGCCCTACACAGATGGACCTGGTGGGACGGGCCAATACACCCATAAGGTCTACCACATTGGCATGCACATTCCCAGCTGGTTCCGCTCCATCCTGCCCAAAGCAGCGCTAAGAGTTGAAGAAGAATCTTGGAATGCCTATCCTTATACTCGCACCAGGTGAATTTTGCTTAATACAGTCTTAGAATGTTCTATGTTCTACAGTGTTTTAAACTAACTACTAAAGAATAAACTAATTCCAGCATTTTGATACTTACATATGATTGACATTCTTTAATTTGGTGAATATTAGGGTTTAAGTAGTCATGAGTAGTCTATAACAAAATCAAAAGAAGACTTTCTCTGTAAACTAAGGGGATCTAGGTACATCAGTTGGGGAGTCATTCACATCTGGTCATTAGTTGATAATCTGATGAACATCTAATAGAAGTACTACACTATGTACTTGAATTGTAAGTAGTATAAAGTTTTACCTGTGGACAACCACAAATCTTAACCTTAAGCTTCAGTTCTTTCAAGGAGCAAAATCTGAAAAGGTGATCAGATAGATTGCAGTGTTCAATAAGGAACTTGTTTTTTTCTGTCTTTCAACAGGCTCAATAGTTCTCTGTAAGTGCTCGCCTATTATTACTTAGCCTTGGCATCGGAACTGGGGACCAGCAAATTTTGAGTAAAAAATAGGCTTTCCTGTGAAAATGCACTGTATGAGGGGTTTAATTTCCAAATCAGTTGAGGTCTCCAAGTTGCACTAGTCCTGTGCAAGTGGGGCTTTCCAGACATCTGTTGCGCTTCTTAATGACGAGGACCTGAAATCTGCTGGATTTGTCGCATTGGGGCTTTTTGGCAAAGAAACACGGTTGATTAATAGTGGAGAACACTGCATAACTTGCAAGAAAATTACATTGTGCTGACAACTAGGTTTGTATAGTTGGTAGAACTTGACTTTCCTGAAGTTCTACTACCAATGCAAACATGTACAGTTGTTTGGCTTTGAAATGTATGGACGAATATGTTATGGCTATGTAGAAATAGACTTCATTCACCACCTATTCAGAAAATAAAAACCAATCTGTTTAGTGAATCATTGTCGATGCATGTGCAGGGATTTTTCAAGATACTTAATGTGAAGTCCTGTCTTAATTCCTGTTCCTCAGTCAAAGCCAGAAGAGAATAGAATAGAATAACCTTTATTGTCGTTGTGCAAACAAAGCAAACAATGAAATTGGAATGGTACATACTTCCCACCCACAGTGCAAAAATAAAGTGTAAACATATAAGAATCTGAGAGGCATAAAAGACAATAAATACAGTTAAAAGAAGAGTAAGAAGAATAAATATATTAAAACTATTATTCCAATTACACAATTAAAAACTGTTATTATGACTGTTGTTATTGCACATGACTTAGACTTTATTGTTGTCATTGTGCAAAAAGCAAACAGCGAAACTGGATTGGCACTTCCCATTCACAGTGCAAAAGGACAAAAACCAAAAACAAACACAACCACACAAGAGCTCAGGTCAATAAATACGGTTTGAGTAGGACTGCTTTACTATTAAGAATAAAGATCTTAGAACAGTTGTCAAAATATTATAGTGCAGACTATGAGATCGCCGTCTGGCCAGTGGAGCTCAGAGGCTGTTTGATGTTGATGGCCCCTCATTCTCAGAGTGTCAGTCTATTTGTCTGTGTGGGCCCTGACAAACACAGAAATGTGAAGGTGCTGAAAAGAGATCTGCCCTTGAATATACTGTCAGAATATTGATAGACTGCAAGTGCCTGTTGACACGTCTATTCAACCAGTGACAGCTTTGCCACAGACACCTCCGATACAACAGATGGGCATGGCTCATACATCTATTCTCAGTAGCAGGAGGGGGTTGCCACCTTAATTAAAATAGTTTTCATTACAGTGTAGTGGCTTAATTGAAACTCTATTTGCTCAGTTCTGATGGTCTGTGCAATTAGAATTTCTTCATTATTTTTTCTTCTTTTCTTCTTCAGATACACATGTCCCTTTGTTGAGAAATTCTCCATTGACATTGAGACATACTACAAACCTGATACAGGAAACCAAGCAGATGTCTTTAACATGTCTGGAGCAGAGAAGAGGCAGAGGAGCATTGGTAAGACCAGCCAATCCTGAAACCAAAGAACAATAAAGTCAGATGCTCATATGTTCATGTGTCAGGTGACATTAACTTTGAAAGTCTTCTATTTCAGCTTAGTCCAGTATATCAGCCGAATGGACATTGTTCTATTTTGACTTTCCAGATCACCATTTACATTGTTGCTATCATAGAACCTTCAAACTGATGGTTTCCTTATTTCTGCCTTTCATGTGTGTGAAATAGTAGGTGAGGCCCACTTGTGGCAGTTTGATGCTGCTGCAACTGTTTTTCTTGTTGCTGTAGATAGTGTTGATATCTAATAAGAAGCTGCTTAGAAATGTATGGTTGTAGGGCATGCAGTGGCCCAGTTTCCGCAATGAATATAATTAATCAATGAATTGTTCTTGCATATGTTTGGCTGCTAAACTCTATAATAAAAAATGTCTAGCCTTTAAACATAAGTCTGTTCACTATTCTACTCCTCAAATCACTACATGATGTTAAAGAATGAATAAAATCAGGAATATGTAATAACATTCATTCATTCATCAACAAATCCTCTGCCATGATTAATTAATTTTTCTGGTCTCAAATTTTCATTGGCAGACCCAATCGACATTGTGACAGATCCCATCCCCCCTCATGAGTACAAAGCTGAGGAGGACCCGCGGCTCTACAAGTCAATGAAGACCCAGAGGGGTCCTTTGAGGGATGACTGGATAGAGGAATACAACAATAACCCAGGGAAGTCCCCCATCATGTGTGCCTACAAACTGTGTAAGGTCGAGTTCCGGTACTGGGGCATGCAGTCTAAGATTGAACGCTTCATCCATGACGTTGGTACGTATGCAGCTACAGGTTCTTTCAAGGTAGGGTTAGAAAAGTTGAAAATGTTGACACTTTTTTTGTTATTATGTTGATGCTTTATATCCCTTGATCTCTGTGCAGGACTGAGGAAGGTGATGGTCCGTGCCCACCGGCAGGCCTGGTGCTGGCAGGATGAGTGGTACGGTCTGACCATGGAGGACATCAGGCAGCTGGAGCTGGAAACCCAGTTGACACTGGCCCGGAAGATGGCCCAGTTCAGTCAGGCAGAAGAAGCCACTGAAGCTAACGGAGGTGCACCATCTCCAGATAAAGAACAGGAAGCAAAAGAGGCGATCTGCTCCATTGAAGCTGAGGAGGTTGTGGTCAGCTCAGGTGGTGAGACATTGCAGCCACGAGGTGTCCTCACGAAGCAATGGTCCACCTCATCTCGATCCTCCCGCTCATCCAAAAGAGGAGGTGAGAACTTAGGTTGTTTGTCACATCTTTGTGGTGGTGTGTTAGGCACTAATGTGACTGATATCACACAGGCCTGCGTTAATTTGATATTCTCATGGATTTTCTCTATATCCAATTTTCTTTTATTAGACTTAGTTCAATAAAATTGTATTACTAGGAGAACAAGGAGGAAAACATTACATGGGACCTTATGAACCAAATCACTGCACAAGTTATTGTAAGTCCTATTTGTTTTGTTTTCCATCTTGTTCCTTAACACTTTAGTAGCTCTGATGATCTAACCTGAAAATCAAGTGGTCCACAACTACAAACCCTAACCATGATATTTGAGATCTGAATGCAAAGACTTGACCAAGGTCAAATGTTAAGTAGGTATGAAGTTCATAAACACTTTTTCTGTTTGTATGATTATTTCAGTGTAGCATGAAAGAACACGTTTCCCAACTATTCAGGGTTGAAATTTTGAAAGGTGACTTATAAAAGAAGTAAAATGTTGATAGCTTCTTTTTCAAACTTCAGCTGAAAAACATTGTAATTTTGAGATTTCAAGGTTGAAAATACATCGACAAAAGTGACACCAATATGTAGCTAAAAACTACTCATTTCTCAAAGCACTATAGCACCACAAAGTACTTATATACTGTTGTTCCAGACAAAGCACAAACAAAGAAATACTCTCTCCCTTAACCTTCGTATATCAGTTCACAACCTCATTCATTTTGTAAACAGAGTTAAAGTTCTTCCCATTCTTAATAAAACAAGCAGTGAAAAGGAAAGTCGTGTCAATATGATAAGTTATGATTTTTTTTTTTAACTCATTTTGATGAAAGTGAAGTATATTACAGCAACATCTCCATGCAAAACAACTGGCCTTGTATTTTTGTGGTTCAACTGAAACTCAACAGTGGAAGTTTCTCTGACTGAATCAGCACCTGCTGAAGAGTTTTGTGTGTGAGTAGTTGAAGTGGTGTTAATAAAGTCAAACACCTCTGGAGGAGCTTTTAGTATGCAGACTCTTCTTTGTCCTGTCCTTTGCTTTTGTCTGGTGCCCGGCCTTAATTGGAATATTTTACTATATTTATTCAGGCTTCCACATTAGCCATAGTACACACCTCACCTTGTCTCACCCCTACTACTCAATGGATCTTACCTGAGTTATTTTTAGCAGCACAGACCGCCTGTGGTAACACACCCATCTTCAGTGTCACCTCTACCTCATAGCTGTGCTCACTGTAGCTGCCACCTGGACCCTCACTCTCATGTAACGTAGCTTTTTTCAACCCTGTAACCCCCCCCCGTGGTTGTATCCTGGGCTATTTTTAGCCTCAGTGCTGACATCACAGACCAGAGGAGGGTGACGTTCTTCACAGCAACCCTCCCCTCCACTGCTGCCGTTTCCTTCTGTGTGCTGACAGCTACAGCTGTGCCCCGCTCTCACCCTTAGAGCGACACCCCTTTTCTTCTTTCTCACTAATGATATACGAAACACAGACTGAAGACCTGCTCTTAGTGCTGCCATTTCCCACAGCAGGCATTTGGTTGTCAGTGTGTTTGGAGTTTGACTGTGTTACATTAGGCCCCACTTTTCACCCACCCCCTTGACCACCAAGCAGTCCATCTGGGATGAAGTAATGCACCACAGAGACTGTTGCATGTTTATATAACACTGTATGAGTGTGGGCTGGGGGGAGATTGTGCAATATTTCTTTGTCATACAGTGTTTGTGTGTCAAAAAAGGAAAGAGAGAGGCTGAAACACATGTGCTGAAATAACAGTAATTTTTTTTTTTGTATTTCAGTGAGTCCGTCACGTCACAGCATTTCAGAGTGGAGGATGCAGAGCATAGCACGAGACTCAGATGACAGCTCGGACGAGGAGTTCTTCGATGCTCATGGTAAATAGAGGGTTTGTTTTATCTCAGAGGTGAAATGCAGATGGGTAAATGTGTTTACTTTCTTAAGGTTTTCAAGAACCTGCTTATTCAATCCTTTTATTTCTCCCCTAACTCTGCATGCATCTCTTTAACCACAGATCATTTCTTAAGCTTTCCTGATAACCAGCATGCTTTGGGGCTGCAGTTGAAATAGGTTGGTGTTGTGGAACACCCGTTCTCTCTTCCGTTGGGTTTTGCAGAAGACATGGGCCAGATGTTTCCTCCAGACACCACCTTCAGAAAGTGCAGGCTGACACTCACTCACATTCTTTGCTTCTATGTACCGGTACACGCGGAACTCATGATACACACATGTAATAAAAGAATTCCCCCAAATAATTTCCTTGAGTTCGGTTGTGGAGAACGTTTCATAGCACTGAATCATGATGAAACACAAATAAAATCATACATGTTGTTGTTGATGTTTACAATGATATAAAAATTATCTATGCACTTAATGTTTCACGTTAAATAAATCAGGTAACAGTGTGAACAGCTGGCAAGCAATCATCAGACTGTATATGTAACCAATTTTGTAAAGTATTGTGTATTGCAACCTTCATGTCTGTATGAATTAATTGTCATGATTTATGTACATGAAGTGAAAACAAAGTGATATTTTAGCGGATGAACTGATGAAACTCATTACAGCACTGTCACATCATTTAAATGAGTCGACATAACCTTCTGTCTCAGTGACAACTAATTCATGGATTACTTCTGCTGCTCCAGTGCCTATTTCACTTATTTATGATTTACAGACATTGTTCCTAGGGCCACATGAAATAAGGAGCTATTTAATCATAGTTATTATTGAATGATACTGGTGATTCAAATAAACTGAATATAGTGTATGTGAACACAGCTTCTGTGGCAGGCTGCAGCACAGGATGGAAGTGCACAAATTAAATATGGAAACAGACTGACTTGGCTCAGATTGCATTTGATAGTAGATTTCTGTCTTTAATGTCTGTTTCTAGTTCTGGTTCTCTTGCAGTAATCATCTATTGCAAGCAATTGACATGCATATCTAGTTCATTTTTACCTTATGTTCACCTTGCTCCGTTGGGAATTTTTTTTTTTACTTTAGTTCAATTTGAATAAAGTAAAGTTGAATCTAAGCCTTCAAGCATAAATGAATGATGCCTGTCTTCTTCACAGAGTATATTGATTGGATATGGTTTTTAAAAATTATGGTGCGGTTCAACATGCTTTTATAATATTTGATTAGCAAATTTAGGTATGTTGAGAGACTAAAATCCTTATTTTTTTTTACTAATAAAAGATGGATTTTACCATGACTTCTGAAACATTTTTTCCTACACAAGTCATGTAAGAGGGGGCATTTTAAGAATACAGTCCTATGTCCCGACACAATGTTTTGGAAAAGCAATAAAATATTTCAGCGTCTGTTCCTTTCATGAGTCTGAAACCTGCAGGTAGAAATGATCACATAATCCTCTAATTAGAGATCATTTCCATAATGATCTTGGGGTCACCAATCCTGGTCCTCGAGGGCCACTATCCTGCATGTTGTAGATGTTTCCCTTTTCTAGAACACCTGACAGTCATTATCAGTCTTCTGCAGTGATTGATGACAGGCTTATCTTTTGAATCAGGTGTGTTAGAAGAGGGATACATCTAATAAAACATGCAACACACACACACACACACACACATATATATATATATATATATATATATATATGTGTGTGTGTGTATATGTGTATATGTATATGTAAGTGTGTGTGTGTGTGTGTATATATATGTAAAATAAAGAAACCAAGAAAATAAGCCTGCAGAGTTCCCAAAGATGCTGCTACTTGGTCAATTTCATTATAAAACTGGAAGTGCACTCAGTGAGCACGGGCCATCACCAAAGTCATTTGGCACCTCCTTTCATGCCACAATATTGAACCACAAAAGGAACTGTTTTCCTTTTGCCACTTCACACTTGTGGCCAGTTTAACTGTTGTGACCAAAACAAAGGCTCAGGGGTGAACAGTTAGCAGTCCCTTTTCTATACTTCTGTTCCTAAATGTAAGGCCCATGTCCATTCCATCCACCAAGTCATTTTGCTCACCCTGTAGACAGACAAACCCCAGTGAGCACATAACATCCTGGGCAATGAAACATGTCATTCATTTTGAACATCTCAGGTGAAGTATAACATGATTCAATGTTGATTAAATTTGATGAAGCCTTGGTCTTGTGTCCTTCCTGCAGAGGATCTCTCAGATGGAGAGGAGGTCTTCCCAAAGGAAATTGCCAAGTGGAACTCCAACGACCTTATGGACAAGATCGAAGCTGCAGACACAGAGGAAACGCCTGGTATGATGAAAACCGATCATGGACAGTCAACTGCATGTCCTACTTGATGTGACCAGAACTTTTTTTTTTTTTCTTCTAGGTGAGCTGTTCAAGGAAATGACAGTTGACTATGAAAGAGCAACCAGTGAGGACAGACTCGATGAGGTATGTGTCTCTGATTTCTTTCAAACCCAACCCTACAGCGTTCTTTGAGGGGAAAAAAATGTCTAAAAAACTGCAGAAAATCTCCTTCAGGACCAAAACTTGTGCGTTACATTTCATTTAATTAAGTCTAAAATAAACATAAAACTTAAAGCTTTGAATCAGGGTTTACAGTTTCCAGAATGAGAGAAGGGCATCCTGTCCCTGAGCCTCTCTGTCCTCTTGTGTTCAGATGCGTGGCTCTCTTAGCGGCCAAGCTGATAGCTCTCCCATTCCCACCATCATGGTAACAAGGCACCAGTCAGTAAGTAAACGTCTTGGCTCCAGTGCACAGTGAGCTGCACAGACCCTGATCCCCCATGAGCAAACCCAGTACTTACTGCTCCTGCCTTTTCCCAAATCCATGTGTACTCTTCAACCTCGCCACCCTCTGTTCAACTCCCATGTCCTTGCAGCTGTGGTGTTGAATGTACATGCAGTGCTTCAATGAAAATATGAAGTTTTGGATCAACTATGTAAAAATACAAAACTGCACATTGTGTCCTTTTCAATGTGACTTGTTTTCAGGAAGCATTGTTTACTGTTAGTTGAACAGCTGTCCAGGTGGAGTGTAGGTTGGCTCTGTTCTGTTTTCTTCGCCCCTCTCTGATTGTCGAAAGAAGTTTGTATAAACATTTTGTGGTGTCATTCATGTTTCAAAACACAGACATGATTAGTCACAAACCATGACCCATGATTCTGGCAAAACAAAGGTATTTGGATGACCTGTCTGATAGTTTTTCACTGTGTAAGCATGCTGTCCTAGTCTTTGGTCATTGTAATGAACAGGATGTTTACATAACTAAATATATATTTCACTGAACATTCTCCAAGTCATGCCCTCGTACTCCCCATCCTTTACCCTCCCCTTCATCTTCTGTCCTCAGGAGAGCACATCCCAGCAGTGTCTGCAGCCTTCAAAGATCCATGTGCTGATCTTGGTTCTTCATGGGGGGAACATCCTGGACACAGGCGGGGGGGACCAGAACAGCAAACAGGCTGACGTCAACACCATTAGTACAGCTTTTGAGACGGTCATGCGTGTGCACTATCCTGCTGCACTGGGACGCATCGCAATCCGCCTGGTGCCCTGCCCTGCCATCTGTGCTGAGGCCTTCTCCCTGGTGTCCAAGTAAGCAGGCTCTGTGGATAATGATTGAATGTTGGAGTTCATTGGCTGTCATTGGTTTTTGAAAATGTCCATGTGTGGCTCATGACTGCTGCCCTCTTTTTCTGTGTTTACTTCATAGTCTTGTCTGGACAGTTTTTACAAATATATTGACAGTTGCTTTTAAAATATGATCATTTCTGTTTCTGGGTCAGTTTGAGCCCATACAGCTATGATGAGGGATGTCTCTCCAGCAGCCAGGACCACATCCCTCTGGCTGCTCTGCCCCTTTTGGCCACATCTGCACCACCGTACCAAGACGCCGTGGCTACAGTCATCGTCAGAGCCAATCAGGTGTATGCTGACTTCATCAGGTCTCTAGATGGAGCAGCCTTCTCTGGTCAGGTCAGTTACCACATTAGAATCATTTGGTCCTTTCTGTTACTGTTATTGTAGGCACCCATTGGGATTGATTCTACAAGTTTGTACAGTCTATATATTGGATAAACATTAGTCTTCAAAAAGATTTTCCCTTGTTTAATGATGCTAAAAAAAAACCCAGGATGGAATGTTTCACCATCATCATTGAACTGTATGCACATACACTAATCACAATTCAGTGACATTAAGTGTAATGTAAATTAAGTCAACCACAATCTGAAAACTGGAACAGAAAAACACAGAAGGAAGATGTGGTAGCAAAAATGAAAGCAAAGTGAATTTCATCATACTATTTCAGCTACAGAAAGAACAAATTTCACCAGACCCCATACATTGTTGGCATTACTTTATTCAACAAGTATTCAGAGAATGCCCAATCTCGCCCCTGTTTTTTGCCAATCTCAAGTTTCTATGACAACCCGTTCTTGAATTAGAGCAAATAATGTGATTTTGACCTTTCTGCTAAATGCAACCTTGATCTTTGACCTTTACTCAAATGGATCATTGCATCTGATATGTATTAGCTACATGTATATGCCCATGTAATTTCATGGTGATATCTCAAGTATTCATTGAGTTATAGTATGATATGTCTCTGTGGACACACACACACAATGATTACAATACTCTCTTCCCAACCAATGCTGGGAGAGATTAACCAGAGTAATAAGCAAATTCATTTACTTCCATGTTTGTTCCTATATGTCAGCCCTGACATGAACTGGCGACATGTCTAGGGTGTACCTTCTTTTCATCCATAAGTAGTTGGGATAGGCTCTAGTGACCCTAGTGAGGGTAAAGCAGGTTCAGATAATGAATGAATGAATGGATTAATTTCCCTTCAAAGATCATTTCAGCTGAAGTGTGTAGAATTTAAGGTCAAGAAAGGATGGATCATACTTACAAAAAAAAAAAAAAAAAAGTCTGAAGAATAAAAAGTCATTTTTCAGAGTTTTGAAATCATTATTTTTATTTTTGACTCCGAGGCACTTGTCTAAAAAATCATCAAAATTATTCTAGGATTAACTGTTTTCCAAATATAAATATTTCATGGCCATCTGCTGAAAATGTGTAGTTTTAATATCCTTTTATATTCTGTAATGCTGCAATATTTTTTAAATATTGTGCAAATATTGTTCATTCATTCAGTTAGTTATTTTATTTGAGCAGTTCATCTGAAAACAAAAGGAATGAAACGAAGAACAAAATAAGGATTTCAGAGTCACCACTCAAAAGGAGTAGGCTGAAGTTCAAATAACTACTACCCCTCACTTAACAATTTTACATTTCAGTAATAACATTTTTATAGCGTTCCCTCCTTTTTAACAGGTCAGCCAAAAGTCTCCACTGGTGTTTAACTGGGCTGAGATCTGGTGACTAGTTTTCAGTCTCATTCTGTTAGATGGAGGATTTGCCCTTCTTGTATAGACCACTCCTAACAGCTTGTTCCTTAAATTAGTCTCTTCACATCTTGTCTCAACTCGTATGTTTTACCTTTGTTTGTTTTACCATTGACATCTGTAGGTGTGCCTCATTGGGGACTGTGTAGGAGGAATCTTAGGGTTCGATGCACTGTGCAGTAGCAATCAGACTGTTACTGAAAGTCAGAACAGCAGTCGCAGAGGCAGTGTCATCAGTGTACAGGTAAGAGACAAATGATGCAGATTGAAGGAAAATATGTCACCCCCCCCAATGACTTTTTATTAGTTAGTTATGTATTATCTTTCTGAAATTAGGATTATTATAAATCACGCTTCAAATACTATTTTCTTAAATGTATTAAACCATATGCCTGAAAGTCTATATTTCTAAACATTGCCACCAAATGATAGAGTTCCTCTATGGGATTTCAAATTTTCTTTTTTTTGTTTTGTTTTTTAAAATGGAATTATGCATTTTGTTTTAGTGTACATGAATTGTAACTGCTATGTTTGGGTTTGAATTCTTCATTAATTAAACTCTGTAGGTACATCTTCAACTTTATTTCTGAGTACTAACAACAGAAAGGTTGTTTTGAGAGCTGGCCCTTTAAATGCACATGAGCCACTTCATGCCCCACCCCCTCCAAGTTATTGACTGTGCTGCTCTGTCCCATTCAGCCACTTGTGTTTGTTAATACAACAAAAAATTTAACATTTTGGGTGATCGGCTCGAAGTTTGGACATACTTTAAAAATGGACTACAGTCACTGCTGCTGACAAACAATTATGGTGTCCTCTGAGAAATGTTTGTTAGAAGTCCTGACCTTATGTGCATATGTTGTGATGTAACTCGTTATAAAACGTAATAAATTCAGAAGAAATTCAAGCGGTTCATATAAATCCACTTGATATTGGCTAGAATTAATATAAAGACTGGTTTGTAGCACCTAGAGGGTTCAAATTGAAACATTATAAACTGTTAGGGTCCCCAGATACACAAATAAATTTACCAAAGACTAACAAAAATGGGTTTAGCAAAATATGACCCCTTGAAATATTTCTGTAGGACCAGGACCTCCTGTCTCCAGGCATCATTGTCAACAGTGGCCACGGATCAGCCTCCCCAACATTGGAGGGCAGCCGTCACCTCAGTCGCAGTAACATTGACATGCCTCGTGCTGGTACAGGTGACGACACCAAGAGACAACTGCAGCGTAAGAGAAGCGATTCCTCAACTTATGAAATGGACACGATCAAACAGCACCAAGCCTTCTTGTCCAGGTTTGTGAGTTGGATCATAATGCTGACGAAAATCTATCTAATCTAAATCTAGATGATAAAAATGTCTCAGTTTACCACATGGGTGTTGTGTCAAAGTATCTTTATTTTTAGTTCTGGGTGAGGAAGTGACTTTGTGATGTCCTTCCAGCTTGCACTCCAGTGTCTTGCGAAGTGATGCAGCTTCACGCAGGTCCAGCAGCAGCACTATGCTAGATGGATGCTCCCTGGGGAAGTTTGACTTTGAGGTGTCCGACTTTTTCCTGTTTGGCTCTCCACTGGGCCTTGTACTCGCTCTGAGAAAAACTGTTATTCCAATGCTGGACGGTACGTCAATATGTACAGGAAATATGATGCAATGTGAGAACAGTGTGCAAATTTGTGACTATTCTGCTGTAATGAAGAAGTAAAAGCTTGTCTTTTAGCCTGTTGATACTTAGGCCATGTATATAATATAGATGTATATATGTACATTTTCTCAGATCAGAAATGCTATTATACAGAACATATAAGATCCCTGTTATTTCAGCAATAGCAACTATAAATTACTATATATTACAAAGGTAAGAAACTAAATCAAGTCCTCTTGTATGTGTTATAAAAAATTTAATCAGTATTCTATTTTAACATCTTTAAAAAGTTTGGATTTCTCTTCAGTTCAACAGTATTATTATTTTGCCTCCCCTATAGTTTGTATCCTGGACTGTTTGTCATCATTACCTGTTTACTTTCTCTAATATTTGTTTATCCTCCTTAAAATCAAGGGGAAATTTCCATTAGTTCCAGTCCCCTTTCTTACTTTTTTGGTTCAATTTCTCCCCCTAGTGGCCCAGTTGCGTCCCGCCTGCCAGCAGGTCTACAATCTTTTCCACCCAGCCGACCCCTCTGCATCTCGCCTGGAGCCACTTCTGGAGAGGAAGTTTCATCTCCTTCCTCCCTTCAACGTACCCCGATACCAACGCTTCCCCCTGGGAGATGGAAACTCAGCTCTGCTGGGTAAGATGACAGGTTTTAATTTCTTCATATATTCAAACAGCTTCCTGTAGCTCTGACTTGGATTCACAGGCACAAATGCACAATTCAATTGGTTTTATGCTGTTGATTTTATTAATAGAAGGTCCAGACACTGTAAGGTCTGATTGTAACCCACTGTCTTGTCTATCATGGATGCATGCCATAGATGCCTTTAAAACACTTTGACAGTATACTGAGTCTTCACACAAAAAAGCATTGTCGTAAAGAAAAATTAAACATTTTTCAACTATTTGTGCTTCAAAGTCTATTGTGAAGCAGGTTTTTCATCTAAATGTGGTCATACTCCTGCTGCTGGTTTTCTGTTTGGAGTCATTATAGTGGAGTAAACCTTAGAGCCTCAGCCTACTCTTTTACCCAAAAAATGTCTCTGTGACTCATCATGACTCATGATGACACGATCCAAGCAGGTTGAGATCACTTCTGCTCTTAAACTATGAACTAACAGCAGCATGATGGATTATTTATTTTTCAAATAAGACTATCTGAAATGAAGGTTTTGGTCCTGTAACCTATAGATGGACATCCTCAGCTGGTCTTTGTGTAACTAATTTGTAAAGTTTGAAATAGTGATTCAATTTAAAGACCATGTTTGAAGTAAGAATCATTAGTGATAAGTGGTAGAGAATATGAAATGTTCCGTGACTTTCCAGTAGGTATAGACTTTTAATATACTATCATATTGTAGCATAGTTGACAGAACAGCTGTAAAGCTTCATTTGGCAGAAATTATATACTATTAATTCTTTGATATATTGAGAGGAGAATCTTGTGAACTGCACATAATCTTTTATATGGCTTTAATTTACTAATCTTATAAAATTTTAAGATAAAGTTTTTCACAAATCTGTTTTTGAGTGCATTACATTCTGCTGTTTTGTGTTTATGTATTACTTTGTATTAAAGCTGGATAATATGGTGAAAAAGTCACTTAGCTGTTGTTGTGGACAATATTGTGATTTGAGTCTGTTTATGTGGAAAATCCACTGGATACTGATAATTTTTTGAAGTACTTTTTAAAAACTCCAATATGTAAACCTTAACTATTGTACAAAAAAACACATGGATGTAAAAAAAAAAAAAAAAAGGGGCGGGGGGTGACATTTAAATGGTACACCTCTCTGCTCAGTGTCACTGAACACAGAATATGACATTTAAATTCCAGCTTTTTAGATTTATATAATTGTGCAGGTATATTATTTTGTGAGAATAAGCAAGCATGAACCAGAAGATGAAATTAAAATGTTTTATGTTCTTCTCACAATAGAAGAAGTCACAAACCTCTATAAATACCGTGGTTCAGAGGTTTGGTCATACCGCCCAGCACTAATTCCCTTGCCTGAAAGTAGTAAAAACAGTGTAATGACTGTATGTGACATACTTCAGTCTGAAAGAACTTGGCTCAACCAAGGGCTTGACTCTGCTTTCTTGTCTCATGTTCGGTTGTTCTTGCTTCATATGTTTTTGTGTCTTCCTTGTTTTCTTTCTTCCTCTTCTCTTGGCCTCCTGTTCCCATATCTATGTTCCTGGCTCTCTACCTCCAAAACCCCCCTGACCTCTGCCCCCTCTGCCCCCCACCTCCCCTTATAGTGGAGACAGTCCAGAGCAACGCTCAGCTGCTACTTGACAGCGGGCTCCCTCTGTCCCTTCGCTGTCAGGAGACCATCAGTGAGACCTGCATCCCTGTGCCTGTGCTAAACTGGCAGGACAGCTCCCTCAAAGCCACACCCGCCACTATGGAGTGTGTGTAGCCTCTCCCAATCATCTGCATCTGTTCTGATCCCCTTTCACTGTGTTTCTTTTCTGTGTTTGTTCCATCCGTGTCATTGTTGAGCCCCTGATACTCACATTTCTATTCATCTTGTGTCCTTTCAAAGTATTTCCATGGTTCTTGTTTTACTGACTTGAATTCAGCTTGAGTTCATACCTGCTATTGGTTCAGAACAGGCACAAACATAGTTTTCTTTTTAGTATTTTGTATTTGATGTAAATTACTTATTTTCCTGTTTATATTCTTTCAGTTTCATCTTGGTATAATCACATGCCATGGAAATACGTTGGAAAATCTGCTACACATCTTTCATGATGTTGCGTTTTGATGTCACCATCATGTATTCATGTCACATCTAATGAGTGATATAAGCATTTGCGTTGTGTTGTGTTTTTAAGTAGGGTTTCAGTGTGCCTGCATCATTTCCATACTGTCTGAAACAGTTTTAAGCTCAACAGACGGCATTGGTACTGTCATGTGAACTTCAGAGAGGTTTTGATGTGGAAATTACACTGCTTGTGATGTTGTGCTTGCGCAGTGTACTGTACTGGAACTCTGTTTTTACATTCTGAATATGTTTTCCTTGTGATAACTCTCAGAGGTCATGTGATGTTGCAAAAACCTCAAACCCACTATTATATTCTGTCTATAAAATCAAGAATTTTAACATGCTACCACTTTTTTAATAGATAAAATCAACTTCAAGTAGAATACTAACACGTAGATGTGGACATTTGTGAGTCTACATTTGTGTTTTATGTACTCATGTGCCCATGTTTCCCCTCGGCTGGTTACAGAAATCTGACCTTGCTACCATGTGGCCACCTTGTGGTTTCATATGTCCTCTGAAATCATGGTGCCTGCTGTCACATTTCTCTGCTGCCGCCTAGCCCACATCTCCTCCTCCTTTTCCTCCTCCTCCTCTTCATCACCGTGAGCTCCCCTTACCTGTGTCTCTTGTCTAATGGGATCTCCTTGTTTCGGCTCAATAGCAGATGTTGTTCAGTCTCATGGTGGTGTCTTCATGGACAGTTCGTACCCCTCATCCCCTGTAACGGGCCCCCTCTCCCGGGGCCAGCGGAGGGCCAGTGAGGTCAGCATTGCCAGCCAGGTCTCAGGAATGGCAGACAGTTACACTGCCACCAACATAGCCAACAGTAAGTGTCCTCAATGCCGACCAGTCTCTCTTGATCTCTACCTTCCACTCACACAAACACTGGTTTTTCTCTCTCTGTCTTTTTTCCGTTCTAACCTCTCCCTATTTTCTGTCTTGTTTCTTTTTCTTCTGACATTCCTCCCTCATCTTCTCTCTTTCTTTCTCTCTGTCCCCCCCCCCTCTCTTTCTCTCGGTCTCTCTCTCTCTCTCTCTTCCTCTGTCTCTCTCTCAACTGCATTTCTCTGACTCTACACACACCCTGCACTCCGGCTGGAGCAGTCTAGTCAGCCAGGTAGAACATAAAAATCCCACTTGTTTCCTATTTCTTCATAGCCAGACTAGGGAGACGTTCAGTCACTTCTCCGTTACTTGTTGAAAAACAAAGTCCCAAATAATGTCCTGAAGAAAGACAAAAGTTTAGCATCACTTTTCACTGTGTGTCTTACTCTTACCCACTGTCTAAATGTAAATGCAATGAACGAGTGCTGCATTTATCTAATGTTGTAATGCATGTAGACACCTGCGTCCTTCAGCCATTCCTGCATTTTTCACTTCCAATTGCAATGTTTGCAGAGATAACCAATATTCTGTTGTGTTTTATGTCAGACTGTCCTCCAAAGTCACCTCACCCCCCCACTCTTTTTCACTTTTTTATGGAAATGTGTTGCACTACTTTTCCTGCACCTACAGTACAACCCCGAGGACATGCATTAATGAAATGATAAATGTCTGCTTCTGTAACTCCAGAAATTAACAATACTTGTTTTTGTGTGTGTGGTTTTTTTTTTTTTTTTTTTTTACCATCGTCACTGTGCTTTATTATACTTATTATTTGTAACATTTATTTTTCAGCTTTGAATTCTACAGCTCTGTTAAAGCAGCTTTCTGACTCTGGATGTCTCTGGACATTAAAATTAATTGTCATTAATTCATATGTGCATACAAGTTTTTTATATGTTGTCTTTCTCTGTTTTTCTCTTCATAGCCAAATCATTGCAAATTAACCAAACCAAAAGGTTGAGCCTTTTGTCCCAAATTGCCCTTACATCACAAAACAAATTCTTCCTGAAAAGTCCCCCCAAGTCCCGTAAGAAAAAAGGGACTACTCAGACCCCGGGATCTACTGATGCAGGTCTCGTGACAGAGCTGGACTGTGTCACAGAGACCAGTGGCACTTTAAGTCCTGTTGACCCGTATGAGACCTGCTTGTCTGTGGGCTTGGACTGTGCTATATCTGATCTAGTCTCACTGGATTCCCAGGCTGAAGTGGAGCAAGGTATTTTTTAAGGGAAGGGTCAGCTATAATCAGCATGAGATAACAGGTGTTTTCTGTCCTTTGTGTGTCTTTCTACACCACTTTACTTTAAAAAATAAATATGCAAGTATTCCAGGCATTCATCAGAGTAAACCTCAGTGCTTGGCTACATCTTGTTCTTTTCAAATCTATACTCTTCTTTATGTTAACCATACTCACATGATCAAATAATCACATATCTTAGTTTTAACCATCTTTTCCCTCCTTCTCAGCTATTGATTTGTCTGTTAATAACAAAAACAACAATTTCTGACTTTCCTTCCTGTAGCTGAAGATCTGCTGGGATTGCTGATGATTGTGGCTAAAACTGAAATCACCATTTTGCTTTAGCTTCAGGGGTGTTGCACCTTTGCGTGGCATCACATATCTCATCTGACATTTTCATCTTACATATGTGCACCCTATTCACTCCATTCCCATCGCAGTTGCAGCACGTTGGTGGGGTACAAAGCGGCTGGACTTTGCCCTGTATTGCCCCGATGCTCTGACTGCTTTCCCTACTGTGGCTTTGCCGCACCTCTTCCACGCATCGTACTGGGAGTCCACTGATGTTGTGTCTTTTCTCCTGAGACAGGTGAGTCAGCATTGCCTTTGCTGTATGTATTACACTACTTATTTCCAGTGACTAGACAACCTAAGTGATTGAAATGTTCCCTGTAGGTCATGAGGCATGAAAACTCCAGCATCCTGGAACTGGATGGGAAAGAAGTATCCGAATTCACACCGTCTAAACCTCGAGAAAAATGGCTCCGCAAGAGGACACATGTAAAAATCAGGGTAATAAAGCTCAATTTAAAGTTAAATGGATTATTAAATAAGCAAAAGTGTACTTTGGATGTATAGTTTAATAGGATATTCACCACATAATTACAGCATTTCACACTTACATCTATATTTTGATTTGTTTCTGATATGGATGAACTCTGTATTTGCACATTTGTAACAGAATGTGACTGCCAACCATCGTGTAAATGACGCAGTGTTCACTGAAGACAACCAGCAAGTTGTAACAGGTCGCTTCATGTACGGTCCTCTGGACATGGTCACTCTGGCTGGAGAAAAGGTGGACTCAATTTTGTTGTCATAGCAACCTATATATACATCTGAAATGTATGTTTTGTGATTGTCTGTTTGTCTTTAAGCTCATGTTTACTTTAAATATGTTCAATCTATGCAGGTTGACCTCCATATTATGACTCAACCTCCATCAGGAGAGTGGGTGTACTTCAGCACAGAGGTGACCAACAGCAGTGGCCGTGTGTCTTTTGTCATCCCAGATGACAGACGCCTGGGGATTGGAGTCTACCCTGTCAAAATGGTTGTGAGGTTAGGTTAAGCTTGCAGATTTTCCTAGTATGTCCTGGCACGAGGTAGTTGACTAAGTAAACTGAGACATTTTATGCATTTCTTTCAGAAAACCTGATTTATAAATGTGTGGTAGAGAGTGACTGGTTCTATGTAACGGGTTGAAATAAAAGCATTTACAGTTACAGGAAAAAGAAACATTGATTGATGGTTACAAAGTGGCCTCATCCCAATACAATCTTTTCATTAAAATCTTATATGTCAAATATCTGACCTCACGAAAGAAAGTGAGTGATTCAACATTGTAATTGAACAACACAATTTTCCATTAACCTGTCCATTTTCTGTTGCTGTTTCCAGAGGTGACCACACATTTGCAGACAGCTACCTGACAGTTATTCCCCGTGGTACAGAGTTTGTGGTATTCAGCATTGATGGCTCATTTGCTGCCAGTGTTTCCATCATGGGCAGTGACCCCAAAGTGCGGGCCGGAGCTGTAGATGTCGTCAGGTACTTTTCTGTCTGTGGTGTCCAACTCCTAATAACGTATGCCTCTTTGTATCTGTTGTTTTATTCTTCTGTTTAATCTCGTATCGTGGCAGGCACTGGCAAGATTTAGGATACATGATCATCTATGTGACAGGACGCCCAGACATGCAAAAGCAGCGGGTAGTTGCTTGGTTGTCTCAGCATAACTTCCCTCATGGGATTGTGTCCTTCTGTGATGGTTTGGTTCATGACCCCCTCAGACACAAAGCAAACTTCCTCAAGTCCCTGACAGAGGTAAGCCCAGGAAGAAAGACCCGGCGAAATGATCTGCGTACACTTTTATGTGAACTGTTGGTCACATATGTATATGTGCAAAGAATAAGTTATCACTGTAAGAACAATTTAAGCTACCTAGGACTAAACAATGTGTAAAAAAAACAACAACAAAAAACTAAATTGAATTATTTGTCAAAACAGTGAGTTGCTATTTTACTATGAATGGCAACCCCCCCCAAAAAAAAAAAAATCAGGTCAATGGCATGTTTCCTTACATCTAGAGGTTATAATTTCCGATTTAATCTCTGCAGCTGTTACATTTATGATGGTATGTTCTGACACATTTTACCTTTTCATCAAAAAATTGTCATTTTAATTATTCCATTCATTTTCAATTCATTGTGCAGTCCTAATGCTAACTCTCTGGTTAAGGGAAATACTCAGTGACTAATGAATGCTTTCCTTTATCGGACTGATTCCAGACTCACATGAAGATTTTTGCTGGTTACGGATCAACCAAAGACATTTCAGTCTACACTTCCATTGGCCTCCCTCCATCCCAAATATATATTGTTGGTAGACCTTCCAAGAAGATGCAGAATCAGTGCCAGGTACTGTGCACAAATATGTCCTTACATTCTGTATATTTTTCTTTTTTACTTATTGTGTGCTTTTTTAGTTTTTTTTTCTTTATATATATGTATGTTTAGTGTAGAATGAATGGTTGTTCATCTCTTATATGTCAGCCATGTGATTAAATGGTAGCAAGTCTTCATCCATAGGTAGCTGGGATAGGCCCTGGCACCTCTGTGACCCTAATAAGAAATAAACAGTTTAGATAAGGGGTGCATATTTGTGTTATTGACACTGTTAATGTAATATATCAAGACAAATTCTTCATATGTGAAAATGCACTTGGCAGTACAGTTAATTCTTATTCTAAAAATGAATAGGCGGAATCTTGACTTTTATGATTTATTCAGAAATGGTCAGCTGTCTAAAACTGCCACTTTTCAAACTTATTTTAATGCGTAGGGCTCTGATTATTGTAACCGATCATATGTGTTTGCTCTCTTCCTCTCAACAGTTCATAACTGAGGGATATGCAGCTCATTTGTCACAGCTGGAGTACAACCACCGCTCTCGACCAGCCAAGTCCAGCAGTGCGCGTATGGTGCTGCGTAAAAGCAGCTTTGGTCTAGGTGCAAACAGCGACTTCCTGAGGAAACGAAACCACCTGCTGCGCACCATCTCCTCGCAGCCGGCCCCCAGCTCTCCAACAGGCAACATCCACAACAGACCAGAGCGCACGCAGAGCCAGTCTGACAGTGAGCGCCTGGAGCGGGAGCGTCTGGAGCGTGCTCACAGCCATAACCAGGGAGCGACACAGCGCAGCATGAGCATCACAGCGAGCTGCTGGGGCCGCAGCAGCAGCACCAAGCTGGAACCGGGTCTTTTCAGCCCAAAATGAGATTAGAGACACTTTGTGAAAACCCCCTTCAAGAGAGAGACTTAGAGACACAGTGCTAATAAAGAGATGTGTAAAAAATTAATGCAAAGCGTGAAAAATAGTTTGCTGGCACCAGATGGGTAAATACCACAGTGAAAATATAAGGTGCTACTGTATAAACCACTCTTTATAAAAGTAATGTCAGTGATGCACTGCATTCAACACAGATATCTATATAAAGAGGCTGTTGTTATATTTATTTAAAAACACAGAGAACTTAACAGGCTTCAAGAAACATCTTGAAGTGGGAACATGCACACAGAACACAGACATCAAATATGTAATCCAGACTGTTTCTTACTGTTGAGTAGATATTTATCAGTCTTGAATACAAGTCAGTTTACCTCCTACAACAGGCATTTAGATCAGAGCACCCCATGATGTGTAATTATACAGTAAGCAACACAGCGTGGTTGCACTCAGCATGTGTCCAGCCCATGTGTTGATATTGCGTTTTAACTGAGTATTGCAAGCACAACAATTAATAACGATAACTTTGTATATATTAGTTTTAAAGCTTGGTCCTTTTTATGTGATAATCAGATATGTTCTAGTCTGAGAGCAGAACTGAGAATCAGGTAAAACTGGACTGAATGTGTTTTATTTTCTGGGTGTGAGCATACATTCACACCATCATGTAGCCAAAATGAATCTTTGTTAGATTGTTTGTATGAAAATATTGTAATTAATCATTAATGCCAAACAACGTGTGAGTGATTTCAAAGCCAATGTGAAATGATTTGATTAAGAGCTACTTCATTATGCATGCACGTCTAGCGATGACTAAATTCTGTTAAACTCTGATAGCTGATCAAACCATGCATTCCAGTTTTGCTTGTTTTTAGTCTTCCCTCAGGCCAAAGAACCATCCAAATATGACAAAGCAAACTGAGAAATTACCCTTTAATTACGGTTGCAGCTCCAACTGTTCCTGGGGTTTTATAGCATTTCACCATAGCTCACCATACACCGCTGCTGAATAAGGTTTGACTCAGCTATGGGGAAAAACACCTACTTCTGTATGGTTATGTGCCAAAGTACACAGTATAGAATGATATACTGTACATGAACAGAGAGGAAATGAATGGTCTTCTGTGTAAAAATGAACAGATTGTGTAAGTATGTTGTTGAATGCCTTATGAAGGCTTGTAAATAATTGTTATATTACAGTGCAGATCTGGTATCTGGTCCACTGAAGACCAGTTTCAAGTGTCTTTACTCCGGGGTAAACACCACCTCATTCAGGATACACTTTATTGATGATGAGAATTATTGTTATTTAAGATATTAGATATTTTAAAATGTATTGATTTTTGTGAACAAAATGTGTTTTAAGATTAGCTGCATTGTGTTTTATTTTTCTTCAAACTTAAGTTGCAAATGCCAAAACTTCAGAGGTCTTTGCCTATTGTATTTTTATTCTGTTCTCTTGCAGATGACCCGAGTTGTATCAACAGAACTGCTATTGTGTGTCCTACAGTATCTTGTATGTTTATCTATTTTGGAAATGTGGGATACAGTCTCTCTGGACATCCCTAAGCTGTAAATGAGGCGTTGAATGTGCTCATAGATAATGCTCCATAGGTTTAGATCTCTTTCTCTGTTTCGCTGCGCCTTTCGAGGAAGAAAAATCTGCAAATTGTAAATTCTGTACAGTATGCTGTCAGAGGTAGGAACACAGAGCTAATACTTGTTTTATGCTGTTAGTCATTTATTTCTGAAAGAGGGAAGATTATGATTTCTACATTTAAATTATGTCTGTAAGAGCTGACTGCTAATGGACCAATATGGCCTCATGTGTAAGGGGAAACGTGCAATATATCACACCTCACCACAGGATCACATGGAGCCAATACCACAGTGCACTGACAATCAGGTGAACAGGCACATATATTACAGATGCACATGTCCGCACCAGTGAGTTACAACACTTAGCAAATCCACTGCAAAAGCTGAGAAGAACATGGCACTGACCTGATAAGAGTATTGCATATTACAGTAGATTTTTTTCAGCTGACTATTTTTAGTCATAACCTTGTTTTCCGTTACTGTATTTTCACTTGTTTTTAAAGTCAGCCAAGCTAAAAGTGAATAATACAAACAGTCCTGAAATGAAGTGGGTTTCATTTGTGTGTGTAGCTGTTTGGCAAACTTGACTCCATCTGCAGTGATGTTAAGGTGTATTTGTAGACATGAGAGATGTTTTTATGACTTGTGTGAATGGCAGGAGGTTGTATGTTAAACTGAGTACATTTCCCAGTATAAAGGTACCTATAGCTCCTTAAATTATTTTTGCTGATTGATTGAAAAGTCAGTGCAAACTGCCAGCCCTCTGCATTTTAACCTTTTTAAGATTTGGCTTTAAGGCATTTAACAAAATCTTCAGGAAGCTGCCGAATAGAAAATAGCTGTTTGTACATTAAATCTTCACGTCAGGGTAAAGGACAGAGTGCTACGAAACATCCACTTATCTAAAGTTGACAACTGCTGAACTGTACTCCCTTTTTGAAGAATTAGAATTGGCTGGATTTTAACATCCAGAGAATGTAAAGAATAAGCATCATGGTTTTCTGTCAGGCAGGCAGCCGCTTCTATTCTGCTACTGACACATTATAAGAGGCCTTACAGTTCCCTTTTCTGCCTTATATTGGCCTTTATGTTGTTAAACCAAGAGTGGACACTGCTGAATCTGCTTTATAGACAAGAATAAACGGTTTGTGTGCACTCGGCTTTGTGGAAACAAGAAAAGGCCATATTTTCACTCTGAAGAAAAGTGCTCTAATGAGAAATATATTGGTGTAAATTTAACATATTTCACCAACATTAGGCAGTCCATCACTGTCTCCAGCTCTGTTCCCTGGCACAACTGTTACCGTTAACACTCATAGGCTGTATTTATATACAACATCCTTGGTAAAATCTTGGAAAATATTTTCATTGTACAGGGTGTGTATCTTGTAGGTTTTGGATAACTTCATTTTATCCATTCTTTTGTGTTTTTATGTACAGTGTATAAAGAACATATAAAGAACAAAATCATGTTGGCCTTATTTCATATGTAAAATATTAATGTTCTGAAAAATAGGGTATAATATGTATCATCTCAAGAAAAAAAAAAAACAATTCCTGAAATAATGGCGTTTTCATTGCAGTTAACAAAACCTTTTAATGTTTCTGGGATCAGTTCAAACATTTACAGAGATCCAAAATGAAAGGGAAAATGTGTGATAAGACACTTTCAGGAGTGGGTGTTGGGTATTTGGCAAAATACAAAACAAATGTTTTCACAGTCACACAGAAATTTAACATCTACATCATCTTTCATACTCTATGCAGTAAGAATTAGTTGATTTTATATCAACACAGCCATTGTTCATAGTGTTTATTTTCACCATTTGAAAAGGTCTAACATTATTTTTACTTAAGTGATGTCCTCAGCTCATTCCAAGTTTAACACATGGACAAAATAAATATGCACAATATCAGTGTAAATAGACATGGAGTGTGCAAATTGTTTTGAAAATGGTGTTTATTTACCGCCTTTTTAAGGAGAGGACAGTTCACTCAAAACAATGAACTCATCACTTATTTTCTTTACATCTTTCATATTAAGAACAGATTCTAAAAGACAGGCCAGTAGATTATGGCTTTAACATGGTAAAGTAAAATGTAAACATCCTTGTTTTTGGACATTCCAACTGTACAGTTAATCACAGGCAACTATGGGAGTCCTTGACATGAGATGCATAATAATATGCAATCAGCTTAATATTTTCAACAGACTTTCTGCCTTATTTAACACCTGCATCATGTTGGGAGTCAGAAAAGTGTGGATGTGATCTGCACAATCTTCTACCTGTTCAGTCCCAGGTTTCTCTGGAAGGAGCTCCCATCTCCTTTGGTGGCTTGCTATAAAAATAATTTGCTGTTAGTGATCAGACAATATTTCCATGTTAGTTAAAGTGGAGAAGTTACCTCCTACCTTATTTATATCTTTGTGTCTTTCTCGACTCACTATCTCTTCAATGATTTCACCTTCTCCTCTCACCAATCTGTAGAAACAGAAAAAGTAGACTTTTAAAACTAAACTGATAATCATTTGGGGAATCAGATTTGCATAAGATATCAGAGATACACTATTTATGTTAGTCTGTTAGAGGTAAAGTTTTAGTGTATGGTCAAAGCATAGCATAACATGTAAACGTAACTGTAAAAGTGGATTAAATTCTTTTAAGACTTCTACAGAGATCCTATTTCTACACAGACCTGTAGTAGTAATACTCTCCTCTTAATGTCCCCCTCTAAATTATGTTTTCAATTATAAACCAGGTGAAAAATTATATTTAATTTCTTGTTATATTTGCCTTCAACATTGAACGTTACTGGCATTAAGCAAGACTGCGTCTAATGAACATGGACCATGAATCGGAGTCATGATGAGCGTAGACAAGAATCTGCATCTATGATGACCAAGTTTCAGATCAAAACTTGAAAATTAACCAATATTTGAGAATCCAGATTTTAAAGTTTGTTAAAAATGTATAAAGCAGTACTAGATTCATGTACAACATTTTTGGAGTAACTATAGGCCATAATAACATTATGTTCTCTATTATAGAGAAAAAAGGTGTCACCCACTGTCACCAACATAAGCCTAAGAGGTTAGTTCAGTTCTAAGATCTTCAAAACTTTGGAAATACAAATGCAGGTGTCCATAACAAAAAAAAACTTACAGTGTCAGTGTTGTATGAGACATTATATGAACACCACTGGAAAAAGTGCGCCTCTGTACAAAATGTGATTTATGGGAAACATGAGAGAACAAAGGAAAACCAGCAAATTGTATCAATCTTCATTTACAGGGTTCCTATATGTTTCCATAAATTAAATGTAAGACTTTTTAAGAACTTTCCAAGACTAATTAGAACAGACATGACTATATTGGCAAACATGTATGGTTCCTATAATTTAACAACATTTATTTATTTACTCCCAACACCTTGTTCTGTGCAAAGTTAGTGATAATTGTTGACTAAAGTTCCTTTCTTTGCAGCTTGGACTGGATTTCCCACACACATTTAAACACAACACAGCAACAAGTTTATGACAACATAACTTAAGACCTAACATATCAACTTGAATACCTTTTAAAGAGTTTTTAAAGATATTAAATGCAGATTTGTAAATGTAAGACTTTAAGACCCAGTGGGAATCCTGTACTTATCCTCTGAGAAAAAAAACCAAACAAAAACAAAACTGCTCCTTTCAGATATGCCTGTATCTGTAATCTAATAGGAACATGAACTCACCTGGTGCGTCCTGTTTCAGGGTCTACCACTCTACGGATCACACTCTGTCTGGCCTCGTACTCCTCTTTGGTGAGAGGTCTCTTGGTGGAAAGTCTTGCCTTCTGCTCATCTGTCATAACTATAGAATGATGACAAAAAATAGAAAATATAGACATGGATTAAAAGAGATTCATAGGAGCTGCTGCAAAAAATTTAAAGATTTGTGGAACTTGTCGTTTAGCCAAGAGCATTCAATAATCACCATTTTGTCATTTTGTTTGTAACATAGTTGCTATAGCTGTAATATCTAGGTGTTATTAGGTGTTTGTGAGCACCAGGAAGTAAGGATGTTCTGTAGAAATATTGATTTCCTGTATGATTTTGGATTTATGTAATCTCCTAAACAAACATTCCTATTTAATCATGTTTTCTGTAAAGGGTTCAATGGAGTCAACCCTACAAGATAAAGCATTTGTCAGTAGATATAATAATAGGATTCACAGATGATTCAAGATTTAACATTTTCAGGGCTGTGATGTGTATATACCAAAGGTATGCATGCTATTGTCACTTAGATTATAAAGTTTTTATACCATGTGTGTGCATGTATATCAGCGATGTTCACAAGTCACTTTTTCCAAGTCAAGTCTCAAAGGGCTGAAATGAACGTTTTCACATTAGATGTTATTTGAGATCATACCACATTGCTGTATTGTTTTGGATTAAGTATGTAGTAATTAAGTGTGGTGAAAGCATGTAGGCCTTGCTGTACCCTGTCAAAATTGATCAGTACAATGCATCTGCAATGTGAAGAAACATTCCAAAAGCTTTGTTTAAATTTCAGCAATGTATTTGTAATTTGAACCCTGTGGCAGCATGCATGTGTTACAAACCTTTGCACAAATATCAAGGGAGGGAAACTATTATTTCTACCTGCGATTTTCCCATAATGTCGGGAAACACATTAGAACAACTGAAACAAATTAAATAATGAAATAAATAATTCCATGATAATGAACTTGCAAGTCATATAACACAAGTCCAAGTCAAGTCACAAGTCTTTGTGTGACTTAAGTGCGACTCAAGTCCCCATGTCTGAGTGTATATATATATATATATATATATATATATATATATATATATATATATATATATATATATATATATATATATATATATATATATATATATATATATATATATACACATGGCCCCTGAACTAACATAAGTTTAAACCCCTGATATAATGGGAGTATATGGTATATAATGTATAGTGAGAGTCCCACCGGGTCCCAGCTCCACGGCCCCCTCCTCACTCTGCCACACCTCCAGGTAGGACGCAGGCTTGTGAGGAGGATCAGTTGATGGGATCAGCGCCGTCGCTTTCTTCTTCTCCTTCTTCTTCAGTTTTTCTTTCTTCTTCTTCTCCTTCTTCCGCTGTTTCTTCAGCTTAGCCTTTTTCTTCTTGCTCTTCTTTTTCTTGGCTTTGCTTTTCTTCCTCTTCTCGTCACTCGACGAAGAGGACGAGGAGGATGAAGAAGAGGAGGAGGACGAGGATGAAGAGGAACTTCTTCTGCGTTTCTTTCTTTGTGTTTTTCCATCTGAGGAACAAATACAGACGGTTAGCAAAATAACATCCACAACCATGACTTCTGCGGTTGTAAACAGAGTCACATTGAACCTTTGGTCTTGTGTGAAGGTTTCTTGGAGGATCTGCTCGGGCTTCTGCTGCTGGGTGATGAAGACGAGGATGATGATGAAGATGAGGAGCGTCTCCGTTTATTCTTCTTGTCTTGTTTTTTGTCTCTACTCACCCTGTCTGGAGATCTGCTCCGGTCCATCACGGACAAAGTTAGCACCGAAATACTCGCAGAAAGGAAATGCTATATATATGCATTTATTCAAAGAGCAACGAAGGAAAATACCGATACTAACATAAGTTATTGTCATGTGTTTCCGTTTACGGAAGCGGGTTTGTCTTTGATCTACGTCCGTCAGGAAACATGTCTTTTTGTTTTGTGTTCCTACCTTTACCCAACTCACTGAGTAAAATTGTTAATTACATATTTTAATCGTTTTCATAAGTTAAATTAAATGTAAAAAAAATCTAATAAAAATCCTGTAAGTATAAATAAAACATACATTAATGAAAAGTTGTGCTTCCATACTCGTAGTAAAATTTGGTATGAAAACAAAATGTTATCATTTGTACAAAACATATTTGCATATCATGCACAAGGCATTTTTTTAACTATTTAAGGTTTTTACAACAAAAAACACATACAATTACAGTAATCAATTGAATATGCTACTGTATTATTATACTATATACACTGCAATCAAAAACAACAAATGGGACTGTAAGGGTTACAGGGGTGCCCAATCCTGGTCCTTGAAGGCCCCTGTCCTGCATGTTTTAGATGTTTCCCTCTTAAGCACACCTGGCGGTCATCATCAGTCTTCTGCAGAGCTTGATAACTGGCTGATCATTTGAATTAGGTGTGTTAGATGAGGGATACATTTGAACCATGCAGGATAGTGGTCCTCAAGGACCAGGATTGGGCACCTCTGGTTCTTAAGGTGTATAGGTGTTGGCAAACTGATGAAAGGTCAATTTCAATAATCAGGTTTAATGAAAACTCTGAGTTGTTGACCCCTCAAAAAACCTGAAACTCTACATTTCAGGGTTAATACTTGAAACAGACCCCGGGTCTGTAGCTCATTCTCACAGGAATATTGTGTATTTTAGATAGAAGTGTTTTCCCTATGATATGATCCCTATGAAGAGTTTCACATTTTGAACAAAGTGTGTTGCTTTATGCTAACGAATTGCACAGTATACAATTGAACAAAATACAAAGACAAAAAAACAGTGTGGGGGAAAAAATCATGAGCAATAAATATCTTGCGAGTCATTCTCAGCAAAAGGGGGTTTGATGTAGATTTTCACATTTAAAATGATGCATGCCAATTTAAGACATCTGACTAAATATGCTCAAATTAGAGAATACAATGTAGAAGCATTGGCATGTAAGGACTATATTAACAGCTTTGGCAAAAATATAGATATTAGTTTCATAGTAAAATTGTCCAAGTCACATCTTTCAGGACAGTGATGCAAAATGAAACATTAGGAAAGTTCCAGCTACCACAATTTGGCCAAAAATATGGCTTGTGTAAATATGCCGAGGCTTATGATACTATTATTCTAAAAATATATTACTGATTAATGCAATACTCATACATAGTGTGTATAAAATTCCCGTAACAGTCATAAAGACTATAAAACTACTAATGGGTTAGGGTTACTGTAAACCAGATAATGTTTGTGTACATTTATAAAGCTATATACAGAAAGTTGGTCAGCAGTAAGAATTGAGAAATAGGTGGTTATTCAACACTAGTGCTGCAATAGATTCACTTATGATGACATCACAGGTGAAAGAGAAGACATGTATAGAAAACAGTAACTGAACGAAGTGTACAGAAAGCACAATGCTGCATAATTAAACAAGAGACATCACTGTGAGAAGATATTTATATTTATTTCCAAGGTTTTATAAAGGCATTTGTGAATCTTTAAAGCTTGTATACTATTAAACATACTTTGTTCCTGAAAATGTTAGCCCTTATCCATCTTGGTAAATATGGCCAAATGAACTGCAAAAAGAAAAGTAAACAACAGGCCTCACTGGCTCTGCTTGATATTTGCCATCCTGGTGTTAAATACTGTAAACTGCCTCCATTCATGTTTAAATATTTTGTAACTGTAGTAATAAATAAAACATTCTCTATACGCTCTGTACACCAGAGACATGATAAATACTAATAATCTGTTACATAAGTCATACAGCTGCATGAGTGAATGTAACAGTAGAGATTGGCTGTAATTGATGTTAAACAAATTAAAGGTGTCAGCAGCCTTAAAGCTATCATCTTTCCAGTCCATGTGCAAGCGTATCTGGTTGCTCCACATAAAAGGAAAAAAAGAAACAAAAAAAGAGGGATGGGGTTGTAGTACAAGGGGAGGGGAACAAGGGTGGAATGTATCACTGCAGTTGGAATTAACTCTGCTCAATCAAGACGCAGCTGCCATGCGGATCCTCTCAGGTGGACACAGCAGAACATTCTTTGCTGCTTTGATGGTGTTCTTCATCAGCATTGCCACAGTCATGGGTCCTACACCTCCAGGCACAGGGGTGATGAAGCCAGCCTTCTGTCTCACACCTGAATGGGAGCAGAAAAAGCTAAAGAAAATCCAGCCGTGAAGTGCCTAAAAATCACAATCCTAGTCACTGTAAAGCCCTACCTTCAAAATCCACGTCTCCAACCAGTCTGTCCTTGCCAGTGACGGGGTCTTGGATTCTGTTTATCCCCACATCGATTACTGCTGCTCCTTCTTTGATCATGTCTGCAGTAATGAGGTTTGGGATTCCTAAAAGTTCAAGATAAGACTAGTTAGACAAAAGAACACCCATCTAACAGTTTCTTTTAAATCAGAATACAGAAGAATAACACATACCTGCAGCAGCCACAACAATGTCAGCTATTTTAGTGTGTTGGCAGAGCTGCTCCTTTGGAGTGTAACGGTGGGAAATGGTGACTGTGGCATCACCTATTAAAAAAAATTATAATTAAAAAGCAGGAAATAAAACTTAGTTTACATTACTTGAATGTGTCTGTCTATAGGACATAATTTTCTAACTTAAACAGTGCCTCCAATTGAGTGTGAACCATCTCCAAATAGATCCTCAATTTGACTCACCTCCTGGTCTCTCATGACGACCATCTGTGTGCAGCAACATTGCAATAGGCATGCCCACATTTTTGGATCGTCCGGCCACCACAACATTCTTCCCAAGTGTGGGAATACCTGAAAGAGATGGGTGTAATTCAATAGAGTATGACTATACCTTGCAGATTAACAACCCTAAAATGGAGATGAGAGTTGTAGATGTGATGACTCCTATTACCTGTACGTTTGATGATTTCCCAAACACCCCAGGGAGTTGCGGGCAGCATAGTGGACTGGTCCAGACACATCCGACCCACATTCACTACGTGGAAGCCATCAACATCTTTAGTTGGGGAAACTGCATTACAGATTGTGCGCTCATCAATGTGGTCTGCAAGGCAAAAAAATAAGCAGTTAGGGGGAAAAAAGGGCATGTTTTTTGACACATCATGTTCATTCAATGTTTAGAAACAGAAGGTACCGTAGTGTCTGATGCCAACACCACTCCAAATTGTAATGCGATTTTTAAAAAAAAATTTTTTTGCCTTTGCAAATTACAATAGCATTAACACAAGTAACTGGAGAAGAAATACACAAACATAGGCGAGATTCCCCATTCCTTTGCATGTTTTTTCTTGTTTTGGTTGATGAGCCAATGAGCTAATGTGCATGGTATGATCAATTAATTTTAATTCCAATGTTATACAATGGACCCAGTTACAGCAAGTCTAGCGGTTAAACTGTCTTCTGCTGGGTTCTCTGTACCTGGCAGAGGCAGCTGGACCAGGAGGCCATCCACACTGTGGTCCGTGTTGAGTTTGTAGATCAAGTCCAGTAATTCCTCCTCACTGATGTCTGAGTGTTTGAGAATAGTCTCACTGGAGATTCCTGTTTCAAAGTCAAGTATAGATGGAATTTACGATCTTAGTAAGCATGTGCTTTTTGCCATCAATTTGTAACCAATTAGCATTTTTCACTCACCGACATCAGCTGCAGCTCGGGTTTTATTCAGAACATAGGAGTGACTGGCAGGATTGTCTCCAACAAGAACGACGCTCAGATGGGGTCTCCTGTTGCCAGCTAAAACCCACTTCTCCACGTCGGACCGGGCCTCTTCACGGATCTGCCTCGCTAGTTTCTTTCCTGAGATCACTACCGCCTCCTGTCTGGTGTTAGTAAGCAGAGGCATTTGGGTCAGTGGACATAAACGTTCACAGATCCATTTACACATTCCCTAGCTCTATTACTGACATTTCATTTTACAACTCTAAACCTGCACGCAATAGTTTTAAACAATCATCAGTTTCTATTTCTAGTTAATCCAGTACTTTTGTAAGTAAAAATCAAGATACTGACAACTACCAAACACACGTTTCCAAAATCAAACAGCTCTTACTAAAGAGTGGACTTCCAAGTGTTTTAATTAAAGCATGCAATGAGCCTGTGAGTTTACTGAGCTGAAACAGAAACCACTATTGAAATCATTTTTGTAACACTAATGGACTTGTCAGTTTCATATAATCTTGACTGTTGAACAAGGATTTTGAGTCCAGAAGAATTTAATCAATCACCAGGGTTTCCTCTACAAATTTGTGCAGCAGCTCTGAGTGGATAACCGAGCAACACTAGGGGGCATGGTCCCCCAGATTTAAATTTTTTTTTTTTTTTGCAAAAATAACCCTTTTATGAGTTTTGGAGAAAGAAATTATCACATTGTACCTTACCAATTCCCAGAAATCATCTTAAACTACTTCCCTCATTTTTTTAATGACTTCTACTCATGTTATCACAGTTCACTGAGAAAAACTAAGCCTTAGAAGAGAAGTGGTGTTGGGTCAATAAAAAGAAAAATTAAGTTTTAGTTGGTGCCCATCAAGAACCAATTTTCAGTTCCCAAATCCTGTAACTTTTTATGTAAACACGTCAGCTGGTTCCTGATTAGAGTCGGGAACTAGCGCTGCCACAGTATGTGCCTGGTTCTACAACATTCATTTTCCATTCTATATGAATTTCAGATCATTTGCTGCAGTAGTAGGCAGAGAGAGTAGAGATTGAGTGTTCTACTCCTTGCCAAAAACAGCATCCCCAACCACAAATAATGTATTTTTAGCAGTATATGTTTTTATTTTTTAGACATTTTATGTGTTGTGCATCCGAGATTCAACTTTTGACAGTTTTATATACCTTATAGTTTGCACAGTCTTTAAAATTAAACATAAAAATCATAACTGTAATATATATATATATTGTATTGCTTAATTTCTGCACAGCTATGATAGTGTTAAGAAGTTGAATACAGTAACACACAATTAATTTCATACTCTACTATCACAAAGAAGAAAAAAAGATCAGTGAAGGTGAGCAGGAAATTTCTCAGTAAATTGGTGGAGCTGAATTCTGCACAACACACCCAACTATGGTGGCACCGTTTCAAAGCTCTAAAATTAGACAGAGCATGTCCCCACCTGACCAAGGCACATGCCTCATATGAGCACTTGAACACTTATGTGACTGCTCTTTGAAGATGAAATGTGATGCACCCAGAGATTAATAGTGATGTACTGCGCAATATACGGTGTAACTATATCTAGCTTGCCTGGGTTATCTTATGTAATAATCTAGTAATGCAAATTGTCTACATATACATTGTTAATGCAAATTTCTGTACACTGAACATGTATTGTGTCATCTTGTCTTCTTCCTGAAGGACAAATCTCTTCTCTATGCTTCGACCTAAACTTAAAAAAATAATAATTCTGTCCTACTTTGTACAGATTCCAGAGTACTATGAGGTGAGTCTCTGATTTGTGATAATTAACTGTAAAAATACAAAGGAACTGAAATGAAATGAACGCCAAGTGATACTTATATAACAACAAACACTGAATACTGAACAGGAGCCAATAGCTGAAGAGTAATGAGCCATCAACAGTGATGTAACATCCCTTTATTCTGACAAAACTAATTGACCCTACAGTAAATTATTGCATCTTTGTACAAAATAGGGCGAGACCAAAGGGCCAGTGTACCAGGTCCCAGAGTAAAAGTGTCACACTGCACTTTAACCTGAAAATAAATAAAATGAAAAGTCGTTCTGCTGAAGAAAAAGACAATTGGCCACGTTATATTTCTTTACTTGTTACAAGTCTCCATTTGCTGCTACACGTTCTAAAATGTAAAGTACTTAAAAGTTAATTATGACTAAACATTATATTAGGTTGCTTCCCTGCCGCAAAACTACAATTTATTTAAATCAGATATTACATGTCAATTTTATTCTCCAATACTTATTCAAAGCCATAACTTTTTCCAAACGTGATTTGGCTTTGTCATGTTGGTCTTGTGGCTGACAAATTATAGATCATGTGAAGTGTCACACGAGGTTTCAGGGTTTTTTTTTTTTTTTTGCCATGTGTGAGACATTAGTACATTAAATGCATCTCATGCTGCAACCAGCACGTTCCCAATAAAATACATGCACGGCCTACTGTAGTATATTCAGTTATTGGATAATGCTTGTCCTCCTAGAGGTCAGGACACAGGCTTGTATTTCGATCTGAATGATTATTAATACCTGTCTGATCACCTCCAGCTAAGACCTGCCCCCCCCCCACCCCCCAAAAGCTGGGTGCAAGCGTTCAAACAGATTTCATCATCCAGCCAAAACCTGTAGTGTTACCGGCGTACCGCTAGGGGCGCGCCAAAATGTGGCTAACTGCGGACATTTAGTACAATGAAACCAAACAACCGCAGCACGAAACCCGAAACCATAACAATACACGGATAGTACTGGAAAAAACGAGAGAATTAAAGAAAGCAGCTACAGCAAATACAACCCTGTTGTTTAGGAAATAAATCGCTTAACATGAAGGGAAGTGTCATCCAATTACGTAGAGCTGCTGGTGGTTATACTCACCTCAGGGCAGACGTATGCAGTTTACAGACTTGATGCTGAGAGTGTTGGCACAGTTTCCTGAGAGTCCTGACAGCTGCCATCCTGACGCACAAGAGAGAAACACCACAGCCGGGTATAAAACACAACCTCCAGCACCAGGGTAGACAGACTGGTATCTCTGAAGAAGGACAGGAACAGACAAGAGGAGCTTTAATGTCCGCCCCTTTTACGTACGTGCTGCGTCAGTTGTCTGCCGTCACGCCCCTTCTGCGCGAGATAGGAAGTTTCCACTGAACTTGACTGTCCCGCATCTGTTTTTTCTTTCTTTCTCTCTTATCTTGCTATTCATGACAATAAGTAAGCACTTGTTTTATGAACGTGAGACTATCTAAAATTTGTGGAACTCTCTCCATTAACACTGACTTTTGGTCCTTTCAAAATATCCAAATAAGAGTAACCCTCAAAGATTAAAACAACAACAACAACAACAACAAAAACTTATTTTTTAGTAAATAACCTTATTGTAATTACAAAATATTATATACACAAGTGTCGGTCTCTGAAGATGTTTCTTTGGTAAAAAAAAATATCTTGAGCAATTTATTAATAATGAGAATCAAACCTATGCTAATTCAAAGAAACTTAAAAACTTATTTGTTAAATACTAAGAGAGAAATATTATTTTGAGAAAGTAGGCCATTTTTTAAAAAAAGATTATTGTGTTGATCATGGTAGATGCTATATGTGCTACTGTTGTGTGTTCATGCCTGCTGTACCACATTTGTCAGTCACCACCAAAGTGTTGTGGGTATATTGTATTCCAAAATTATTACTATCTCCCAAAATATTGGTCCTATCAGCTTGCTATTTTCGCTTGTCTGATCTTTGACCAAAATACATAAGTATGCTGAACTGCAGCAGTCAGCTCTTTCTGGATTTTGTGTGAGTCTCCAGATACACAAACACAGAGACCACTTGGGTTTTATAATATACTTAGATACTGTCCTATTATTTTGAGAAACTAAGTCATTGTTTTAAGACAATATGCCATTTTTGAGGCATCATCAGAGGCAGGAATGCATCACTGTGCAAAGGTTCATAGTTATTGTCAGAGATGGTAGGTTCAGTCAGTGCAAGACAGGCTCAACCTACCTCTTACTTTTTTCTTTATATGTTTTAATTGCTTTCATTCCTTATCTCTAACTGGTTTGTTCACTTTGTGTTTACTCTTATCTACCCTAGCACTACTTTTTATCTCTCTATCGGCTCTACTGTATACTTCCCCTGCTGTTTTCTTGCTTCCTCTTGTTTTACTGTTGTTCAATACATTTTCTTCTATTTTGATCAGTTTCAGGTGAGAACCACTTATGGTGTTTTCTCTTCTTGAGCCCAACTGGCACTTCACAAGCTCTTGTAAATGCTTCCTTTTCTTGCTTCCTTTACTTGAAGTCTTCCCTTTCTGCATCCTTGGTGGAGGCATAGCATTGGATGATGTTAAGACTGATGCACTCATCTTCTTTTAGTAGCATGATTGCCACCCCGTCTGAGTGAGCAGCGTGATCTCCTGTAAACCCAGAGTTGATTGATTCACATGATGCTAGCTGTGTTTGGCCTGCTTCTTTCAGCCTGGCTACAACAATTTGAAAAATGTGGATGCCATATGCTCTCATTTCATTTTTGATGGTCTGTGCTTTTCCTGTGATATGCATTGACTGCACATTCCATGTTCCCCCAATCTTTGTGATAAGAGTTAGGATTAAGAAACTTCCACTCTGTGGCCCCCTGTTGGCTTTGACCTCTTTCTAGTTAAAGGTCCTCCTCCTAATTTTAAGATGGCGGTTATGTTATCATTCATTGTTTCTGTAATCAAACTTTTTAACCTCTAAGCAAAGATTTCCCTACCGAGATGTTGTTGTGTGTGTGTGTGTGTGTGTGTGTGTGTGTGTGTGTGTGTGTGTGTGGGTGGGTGGGTGGGTGGTGGTGGTGGGGGGGGGGGGGGTTCCCATAGCCTTCTCCCACCCAGGCCACTATTTTCAGATGCTCAGTCATTATTTTCAGTTATTAAATCATTCATTTGAGATATCAAGTCAATATTTTCTGATAATATTTCATTAATTTGTGGAACAAAATCATATGTATATTTTTTTTAGAAAATAGCCATCAAATTTTGCCAAAAGCTAATTAAATGTATCCATTAGTTTGGAAATATTTATCTAACACTACATCACTGTGCTGACTAACACAATCTCTTTTATTACAATAACAGAAATGAGTCCTTACATTACAATACTAGTGTAACCATTCTTGCTGGTTAATTTCCGGTTTATAAATTCGATAAATTAAGCTCTGAGTAATGTAGATTTTGGTTCAGCAACTCAATCACGATATCACTCCTGATGTCAATGTTAGTAAAACCAAACTAAAGCTCGTGTTTCGAAGTTATACTAAATTGGTACTGAAATTTAAGTAGTGAGCGCATTCAGTTGAGTTAGAGGACGCGGTCGTGTCGTGGTTGCACCGGCAGGGGGCGCCAGTCTGCCCTCTGCGCCACAGTGGAGATCCGATAGAGGAAGAGCAGCACTGGGTGCAGTTGAGTTACTGTTAGCCTAGCGTGAAGTAGTAGCAGAGAGCTGACAAGTGGTTCCTACACTCTGTTTGTAAAAACAGATTCCTGTATATTCGCTCGGTGTTTGTTCTACTCTGAGCTCTACATCGACTGCTTCGCCGAGATGAGCTTCCTGTTGTAAGTAAAGACTTTAGTTGTAGTCGGGGCTTGCGGTTATCGTTAGCTGCGGTACTACGAAGTTCCATCAGGGGAAGTTACTGACATTAAAATAAGACAAGTCAGTCACCGAACCGCATTCAGCTGTCCCGTATTTTAGTCAAACGTATACAATATTCTCTTAAGTGAACTTGTAATTCTTAGAATTGGTATTATATGAGGATTGTACCAGGTTATTTGTTCCAAGCTCTTATCAACTTAAACTTTTTAACTACGTGCTAACTTGGTTATGCTAGCTCGATGTTTAACGCTAATTTAGCGGAGGATTGGTTAGCCACTCGTCTGATAAGATTAGACAAACTTAGACATGCTGACATTAGTCATCTTCCACACCCTTTCCATGTTTATTCTTGCCATGAGGTTGCTAAATATCAAAGGATGTAAGAAAAGTACAAAAAAGTATTGTATTGTTTACAGGGACTCTTGCTGTCATATTTCATATTCTCTAAGTAATATCCAAAATGTAATTAATCTAACATATTGTACAGTCATCATTTTGTCACACTTAAAACTAGCCAAAACAAGCCATTATGCGTCAAATTCGAACATTTTGGAGTTTTATTGTCACAGTGAGTGTCGTATTGGATCTAGTTTCATAGATATTCTACACAAAACTTCCTTGCAGCTGTTGATTGCAAAAACCCAGACAGGAAGGACTGTCACATGTGAAGGCTCATCAGGAACACATAGACTGACTGAAAGCTTTGTAAGTGCCTCACTGTATTTCTCTGTAGTGGCAATCGCTCATCTAAAACCTTCAAGCCGAAGAAGAACATCCCAGAGGGCTCCCATCAGTATGAGCTGTTGAAACATGCAGAAGCAACGCTGGGCAGTGGGAACCTGAGGCAGGCGGTCATGCTGCCAGATGGAGAGGATCTCAATGAGTGGATAGCTGTCAACAGTAAGTGGAAGAAAATAAGACACATTCTTACAGAAGATGTCACTTCATAGGCAGGTCAAAACCTGTCATCTCATGTCATCTCTTTTGACATGAGATGATGTTTGAGAGGGCTTCAGGGTACAATATATTTGCTTTCAATAAAGATCTGGAAAGAGTTAGTATATCAATATTGTAGAAGTTACTAATTCATTACCAAGTCAATTAATTAATTGACTGTTTGTTTCAGCGGTGGATTTTTTCAATCAGATCAACATGCTGTATGGCACAATCACAGAGTTCTGCACTGAGACCAGCTGCTCTGTGATGTCTGCTGGACCAAGGTAATGTCAGTTTTATGCTTATCTTTTTTAGAATCATTGGTACTGGTTATCATTCATTTCTAAGTTGAAATAGTTATGGTGTGTTTTGTCCATCCATTTTGCACTGATTCAACTTAGTACAACTTAAATTCAGTACTTGACCGATTTGAACTGTCATTTTCTGACATTGTTCTGCGTAACTGCTGGCAAATTAGATATGACTGACTTTTCATGGCATGTAAATACACATACACATTGGTAATGATTGACTTCCAACCAAATTATTATTTTAAATATTATCCTCCCAGAATCTGGTATTTTGGGGTATCCATACATTTTCAAGATTGAATTAAAAAACGGTAACTCTTTTCAGCCACACTAGGATTTATATCATTAAGATATAATAAAGTGCAAGATGTTCATAGTTTCAATGGATTTTAGCTGAAATGCATGTTTATGGAAAGTGCAATTGCAAGTGAATCAGTTGCATACAAGAAGTGTATAAGAAAAACAATGGAATGAATGAATGTAACAGGTCTATATTACTTTGTAGCAAAATGCTTGAGAAGAGAGTAAATGTTGACAGTCTGCTGCAGATTGGAGGAGAAGTGGAACTGGAGAGCATATTTGGCTCACACATTTAAATTACTTATTTTGGTAAAACTAATCTAACTGTAGCACAGATAATGTAGGCCTTCGTATACCAGTGCGTTGAGTTGTCTGATTAGCATGTGGCACCATGAATCTCCAATATTGGACTTCTGCACGATATTCTAATGTTCTGAGATCCTTAATTTTGAGTTTCCATGAGCTGTAAGTTATAATAATCAAAAGAAAATAAACACTTGTAAAATATATATTAAATCTATTATAAATATATTAATCTCTGCGTGATGAATCTATATGTAAAGATGTGTTTCACTTTTTGAATTGAATTACTGAAAATAATCAACTTTTTGATGATATTCAAATTCATTGACAGTCACCTATGTATGAAGAACATGAGCAGATCTTTAGTGAAATGACTTGCAGTAAATAAACTAAAATTACTAGTCACTATTACATTCTCACCAATTAAAATGAGGGAAGCTGATGACAAACTGGAGGTTTATCTGATTAAGTAAATTATGTGAGTGCATGACTCGTGCACCCAGGACTTCATCTGATCAGTTAAATCTTCAAATGCGAAGTCTCATTCACGCAGTATTTTTCAATGTATTTATTGCACATGTTCATATCATGATTATGATGAATATATGATTTATTAGACAACACTGATTTAAGTGACATGCTTAAGTGCCATTTAATCACTTCACTAAACAAGAGGAAACATTTGGCCTGATGTCTGCATGATGTAATATTAGGAAAGAGGAACTTCACATGTGAAGGTCAAACCATGATGTTGTCTAATGGAGCTGAAATGGCAATGAATCCATGAAGAAAAACTTAAAAAATCAGTATTAAAAGACTTGAGGCTTAACCATCAACAGTATAAAGGCTTGTTTCACACCATGAATGATATTTTGTTTTGTTTTGGGTTTTTTTTAAATCCATTTTTAACTTCAGTAACAACTACTATAAACTGATGTAAATTCCTCGTCTTAACACGGGCCAACAATTGGTAATTGATAATAAAAACATTTTGAATATAGATTTTAAGTTGTTGAGGTGAGTCACATGAGGAAAACAGGAATTACAAGTCTGCATACGTATGGTCTGTTGAAGTCATTTTGTTAGAATCTAGATCTGGCACTTCCTCTGTCCTCTCTCCAGCCAAGACAGTCTGTAATCAGGAGGAAGAGACCGGGGTTCACTTCCTGTTGACATAGCTGCCATCAAGAATATGACTGTAGATATCTTGCAATTCCCCCTCTTCTTCCTGCTTTTTTTTTTTTTAGATTAGCCACGACAAAATGATGTTTTCATGCCCTAAACAAATGCAGGATGAGTACATGTTACACAAACATTGATGTTTCATGTTTCACATGTTTGTCTATGAACAGTTATGAATCAAGATGATAATGCCTGTCACGATTCTGTTTTTCTGTATAGATATGAGTATCACTGGGCTGATGGTACCAACATCAAGAAACCTATCAAATGCTCTGCTCCCAAGTACATTGACTACTTGATGACCTGGGTACAGGATCAGCTGGATGATGAGACACTTTTCCCCTCTAAGATTGGTGAGGTTTTTCAAAACAGTTTCGGGTGGTAAATATTGGTTATCTGAGATATGACATTGTTGAGTATTGATATTTCAGGAATTAAAAACTGGGAACTGGGGTTACAAATCAACATCCCTTAATGTCACTGTTTACATTAAATTAGTTTTGTGTAACAATATGTACTGGTATTTTCTCATTATATAAACTAACAAAATTAAATGGATGATTCTTAATGACGTTAGTGTTTTACAGCCACAGCATTCAAGAAGATCACAGGCACATTGTTTAGTTGACAGAAGCGTGTGGCCTTCTCTTGTATCCACATTTTCCACCATTTTCTGTCCAACAGGAGTTCCCTTCCCCAAAAACTTCATGTCTGTGGCCAAAACCATCCTGAAGCGTCTGTTCAGGGTGTACGCTCACATCTACCATCAGCATTTTGACTCTGTCATGCAGCTGCAGGAGGAGGCCCACCTCAACACCTCCTTCAAACACTTCATTTTCTTTGTTCAGGTAAATGTTAAACAGTTATTGACATGTTTCCCTTTTCTGTCAAGTCCATTTTTTTTAGGTCCATCCAGGTACATCCTCTTTGCAAGCACAAGTCAAAAATGCAAATGTACTGAAATGTAATACACTCAAATGCCATTGTTTTTGTCTCACACCTGATTAAGAGACCTAAACATCTTTGAAATGCAGTTAATTATAACAGTTATAAATTAAGTAGACTTTACTGTAGTTACTGTAAGAACATAGGGAACATTTCTCTGTTTTCATCAAGCCATGGTTAGAGATATGTAAATGCAGTGTTGCTGATTTCATGTCTTAAGAGATTTTGAAGTGTAATAGTTGTGTGATGTGTGCCATGACAAATGATCACATTATGTGTTTGGTCTGACTGCCATTGGATATCCTTCATGTTAATGCGATAATGTTAAATATATTCAGTTTAGAAATTCCATGGTTTCCATATCGATGAATATCATGGAGGAGGAACTGATTTGATTTTGGGTGATTTGCCATGCTTAGATTGTCAAAAGTTTAAAATCACTAAACGGTCTTTTGTTTATATTTCTGGACTCATTTGTGTGATTGACTTCAAATCAAGTGCAAAAGTAAGGTCATGATGACCTGGGGGTGCCTCCCAGTATGTCATCATTAAGGCTTGGTGGCGTTATACCCACCAAGGGGATATACCCCTAGCTGTTGCTTTTGATGGTGTAAGCCTCATTTTATCTGAAGCACATGATGTAGATCGAAAATAAATCATAGGCCAACTATGTATGATCCATTGAGACAATGGCCCAGCACGTCAGTCTGTGGTTGCAATGGCTGCTCTATATGACTCTGGTTTTGAACTGGTTGACCTCCCTCCAATTTCTCCTGATCTCACCATCGGAATATCATCTGTCCAGACATGAGAAATCAATTAGTTGAGAAGCAGCATTGAAGTAATGATGTGAGAATTTCTATAGTTGGTTACTTTTTTTTTTTTTTTAGCATCAATATGAAACGTTCTACAACAAGGGGATCCAATAACTGTGTTGAACTGCAAAGGAGACTATGTTGAAAAATAAACCACATGTGATCTAATTTCATCATGGCCAGCCTATGAATTATTCAACCTACCCTTATATGTTAATTGTACTCAGTGTAAAGAATTCTACTGAGCTTCTAACCATTGAAGTGCTATCGTTTTAACCATGTGGGCTTTACAAAAATTGTCAGTAATTATATTTGATTTCAGAAATATTCAATACTAAGCCAGTCTAATGTCACATGTTCTTCCCTTTTAGGAGTTCAACCTCATTGACAGAAGAGAGCTCGCTCCCCTGCAGGACTTGATTGAGAAGCTTGGATCCAAGGACAGATAGACATTTCATCTAAAATTTCCCTTTTTTAAATTTTCTTTTTCTTTCATGTCTGTCTGTGTGATCTCTGCTACCTCTCTGACATCTAGTCTGAACTCTTTAACTGTGTGCCTTCTCGTCACATTCTTCACCTCAATATTTGTACTGTACTTTTCCTTTTACTCCTCTGTTATCTCTTGCTGTCTATGAGCCTTTTTTTTGCAACTCTAGTTGATGTAGAATAGTGTAGTGTAGTAAGAACACATTCACAGGACTGTGGTTAATGACTCTTTTAAGAGCAACCAATTGAACTTTTCATTGGACCAATGGCATTTGGACATTAAAGTGAAAGCCAACTTTTTCCTTCAAAGTTGGTGTTTATTGTTTTGATTGCCTCATCAGTTTTTACTTGTTTTTTTAGGCAGTTTACATTTTTTTAACATGTAGCTATTGCAATTACAGTGACTGACCAAATATCCCAATCCTTTTTTTATGATTTGTTATAGAGTACAGAGTGTGAAAAGTAGACACGTGAAACCTTGATACTGTGGACTTTATGACAAAACATTTTTTGGACATTTTTAGTCTAACACGACGGCACAAACTGGTAATGTATCTAATATCCCACAGAAACCTACATTATGTTGCTGTTGACATGTCAAAAGCAAATGTACAGGCATGTGATAAGACTTTGTTCTTACCCCACAAAACCATCACCATAGACTGCACTGTAGCTATGTCAGTATGTTTTGCACTTTTTTTTTTTCATTTTCTTGATACAAGTAGGGAATTTAAATAGCGAGATGTAGTGCTTACAGGCATTCTTTAATCTGCTTTATAGTTATTTTTGGCAGCCAGGTAAAGATTCCATAATCATTACTGTAAAGTAAGTACAGTATATAGTAAATATCCTGTCAGCAAAAATAGTCTGTGACTCTTTAGTTTTACTGTCATTTTTTGGTTTATTTCTGTGGTGCAGATAAATCATGTATTTCTGATATTTGTTTATTCACTGCTGGTACTTACTCTGATTTTTTTTTTTTTTGCTAAATTACACCCCCACCCCAGACTGAAAATTAGAAATTCAACTATAATAAGAAGAGATCACCTGAGATGTATGTAGTTCCTCCAGAGATGTGTTATTACTGTGGTCATATTCATTTTTTCTGTACTTTTGTCTGGCTACAACAGCAGGGCTGTTTGTTTTGCCACCTTTTTACAAATGAATGCAGCTAGTTTATCCATTCAGTATCATTTGGCAATATATGAGAAGGGAATTAGCCCAACTTGTAGGACCTACAGTTATATCAGACAATCATGTAACCAGACAACCGGTCAAGATATGAGAGGTTTAAAATCACTGAATGTTTCCCTAGCAATGAGGAGTGTGATTATGTAAGTACAGTAAGCTTTCATCAGTGCAGAACCCACATGTTAATTGTGATTAATCCTTTTTTTTTTTTTTAAACAGTTGCTTGGCATAAAAACAATCTTGCGTCCATTTTTTCAGTCATCAGAAGGCATATCGGTATATTTTGCATGAATATCCTGTTTTAGAGACATTTATTTGACTAAGTTCTTTCAGTTTAGTCATATGTTTTTAATGCATTGTTCTCACTTTTGTTTATACCTCTTGGCACAGTTACGTTTCATTTTGTGTTGTAAAATACATTTTGTTGACTTTAACCTTTTGATTAATAAGGAGCAAGGGCTTTGAAATGAAAAGTTTTATGTATTTCAATAATGGTCCTATTATTGGATGGTCATTTTGACCAAGAGGTGCAGGGATGTACAGTACATACTGCATCTAAACATTTCCTGTAAAGGTTGTATTTGAACAAAACTGTGCCTTACAAAATGAAAAAGTCTGTTATGACAGTATTGGTAGATTAAATCTTTAATAAACAATGAAAGGACATTGTGTTGTTTTTCATTGTGTGTGTGTGTGTGTGTGTGTGTGTGTGTGTAAATCTGCTGATGGATATAAGTAAAATTGTCTTTTTTATTGGATATTTTATGAAAAGGTAGTACAGTAATTTACAAATAAGTATTGCACTACCATAAAGTCTTCAATAGCAAGGGTTTGATAAAATCTAAAAGTTGAATAAGTATTGAATAATAGATGGGTTCTATAAATCCAAACCCTTGTGTACGATTTGGACGAAGTGCATTTTAGGAATAACACGATTCATCAGATGGATTAGTGGATTATAAACTAATTTCATCAGTAGTATATCACCTGAGACAGACAAATGTCGATTTTTTTTTAAACAAATCAAACTGGACGCCAATGAGAAGGCGTGTGTATTGAACTGAGTGTGTCCTGAGTTATGACTTGCAGTTCAAGAACCTCAACTACCAGAACCCGATGTCCTTGACAAATTTTGAATACTATCCAATTTGATTCACTCAAGTGAAGGTTTAATAATGTTAACGATTTAGCATGCTTATACCAGTCGTCAAAGGGGAAGGTGAATCCATATTAAAACTCAGTCATAAATTACCCGAGAAACAAATTCCTGGCAGGTCTACCACTGCTAAATCAGTTACTGTTTTTCTAGCCATTATCAAGTTGGTGTCGCCCCCGAATTTCATGTTGAGTAAATATTATTTAACAGGTGAATCAGCTGACAACTCACATGGGCTTCCCCCTTTTTTCCTTGGACCGGAAAGTAAAACCCCATCCTGTCGTTGTCGTAGCGTCTCGACGTTAAAGAGCCCGTGAAGTTAGTTAGCTAAGTTGAGGTTAGCAGTTAGGCGCTCGTTGCTAACATTAAGCTAGCTAACGTCAAACAGCTAACTGCTGTCAAAAAAGCAAACGTAACACCATCAAACTTTCTGTGATGGATTTTAATAGAGCAACACAGGCCGAAACTGCTTGGTGATAGAAGCTGACGCGGAGTATTTTTATTTTAATCCTTCCCAACGTTGTCGGCTAACGTTAGCTAACAGCCCGGAAACATTGGGTAAGCAAACAGAAAGAGCTGTCAACCAGTTTGACTTACAACTTATAACCTTGTCAGCTATATTTTAACTTTTAAGTTTTAATTCAGCTCTAGGTTATTTATATATTTACACTGGAATTGTATAATTACAGTTTTAGTATTCCGATAAAGAAAAATAAACTCTTCTGGTTGAATTCGTTAATCATACTCAACGGTTCCAAACCGCATTTGTTACATCCCCCTGACGTGTAGACAAGCTTATTTATGTATCTATTTTTTAACATTATATCCAACATAATATATGGTGCATGTATTTAATTTGTTTGCTTTATGCGTCAAAGTAATTGGTGGGTGCAGATCTAGGCTAACTCTTGTCACACTGTACCCGTAGGCATTGGGAAAACATGGCAGATGAAAATACACAATTCTGTGGAAACTGGTCAGTATATATCCCTTAATATTACCCGATGTAAATGGCTAGTCACATGTATTTGAATTGAACTCCCAAGCTATTTTTTTCTGCAGCAAGCATGACATTCCTGAGGCAAATTTCACCACACATGAGATCCACTGTCGGAGAAACATTGCACTGTGTGACGTTTGCCAGGAGCCTTTTCCACGGTCGGATCTGGAGGAGCACAAGCAGCAGGAACATACACAGGTAAAACCAGCACGCCACTAATTAAGACTTCTACATACTGGAAAAAATAGACTATACTACTTTTAAGACAAAGTGGAAGATGTGGACTTTTTAACATATAATTCATATGGACAGAGTTGTCATTCTTTCCCAAATGGAAAAGTAGATGCATTGCTGCAATGTTTTAGACACTACCACACAGTAATGCCTTTGTATCGGCTCCATTTCTCATCAGAGAAACACATGATAATAAAGGAATGTAAAACTGAGACTGTAAGAACATCTTTCATTTTTATTTCAGGTTACATGCAAGTGTGGTTTGAAGGTTGAAAAAAATCATTTTGACATTCACCAGGTATTGCTACAGACCAGTTCTCCCCTTTTTAATCCTCACTGATTAAATCCACTTTTTGTGTGTATTGATAATTGTTATCTTTTTCAGATCTCTGAGTGTTCTCAGCGACTGGTCCCATGTCAATACTGTGACCTGGAGCTTGTTTTCAGTCAGTCCAAAGAGCATGAGGATTACTGTGGTACACGCACTGAGCAATGTCCTCATTGCAAATGCAATGTTATGCTAAGGGAACAAGCAGTGCATCCAGTCTTGTGCGGAAGCCTTACACCGCCTCAAGAGAGAAACAACAGCCGGACAAATAGGAGTCCAATTGAAACACAGTCTTCAGGGACATGGTTTGAAGGCCACTCTATTCGAAATCACCTAAGAGCCCAAGAAAGAGGCCCCAAGAATAACAACATTAGTGCAGCAGAACAACTGGCCTTACCTCAAGCACCTGGTCCCAGAGTTCACAACAGTTCAAGAGGATATCAAAGCTCTGGAGAGTGGAAGAATATTGCTCCCAGGAATTCAACCTTTAGCCACTGTGAGTTAATCACAACGACCAATAACTAGTCTATTTGGATTTCAATTTCAATAGTTTGACAAGGCTTTAAAGATGCAGTTTGTGAAAGTAAGAGTCATACATTGAGTTGGGGCAGCACTTTATCAAACTAACAGATACTTAGCCCTACTGATAGTTAATTAGCTGATCATAGTTTAAATCATAAACAAGATCACCATTTTCTGGCCTTCTGCGTAATACTAGTGTTGTTAACAAAAAAGTGTCACTACCTTAATGTCAAAATATAAGGGGTGCCACTAAAGAACATTATCAAAAATTATTAAATTATCATCAACTATAAGTGTTTGACAATTAAATACTATGCTTTCCCAGTAAACAAATAAATTACAGCCCCGTAAAGCATCAAGAGACATCTCAAAATTAGAACCCCTCTTGAAAACCTATGGAATGTAATTTGAAATGTCTCACACTGTACAAAATGTCTTCATTTTTATGGCTTTGTGTGGGTTTCACAAAAGGATACAGCTATATCTACATGTTATTAATATTAGCATTGTGTATTAAAGTCTTGAGGATTAGCTGGACTCAATTTCCACATGATGCATAAATTGTTTTTAATCAGTCAGTATTGTTTTTTGCTAGCACCCATAATTCCTTTCTGAAATCGCTGTGTATTTATTTTTTCCTCCCTTACAGTGCTGGAGCAGAGTGACTTTGAGCATCAGAGCAGCAGTGTTTGGCCTCATGATACACGCATACTAGATGATGATTCATCAGGCCTTGACTACATGTTGGCTCTTAGCCTGCAGGGTGATGGAGAGTCTGTGGCTGGAGGTGGAGAGGCCAGTCTGTGGAGTGATATTTGGGACCACACGATAGGAAAAACCTCTAATACCTCTTTCGGTTCCCCACTCTCTCTGCCTAACAATAACTACCCAAACTTCAGCACGGTGACAAGCACTAGTCCAGTCCAGGACCGTGATCAAGCGGGTACATTACTGATACTTAGGGTGCTTATGTCATGAGGGAATATTGCTAATCCTTTAAATCATTGAACTTTAAACTTGTCTTTATAGAGACGATGCTTCCCTGTGAGTTCTGTGAGGAGCTTTTTCCTGAAGAGGACCTTATTTTACATCAGGTTTGAGACTGGTGTTACTGGGTGACGGTGGGGGTGGGGCATGTGAGCTGTAATTATTTTGGAATAATTTGATTATTTATATGATGTGTAATGTACACTAGAGATGGTATTAACCAGATAAAGTCCTATTGAGATCATTGTCTCTTACATGGGCAACCTGGCCAAGAAGTCAGTAGCACATACCATGAAAGAAAACTCATGACATTATAGATGGGTAATAAGAATACATGAAAACTAATGGTAATATAGTAATAATGGAAATATACTATATTTTTTAGTAATTTAAAAACACAGGCCCTGTCTAATTGACTCTTGCTGTCTTTTACATAAGATGAAGTGAATAGCGTGGAATGACATGAGTTTTGGTATTTCATAATTTCAAACATAAAATAACTAGAATAATACTCTAATCACTATCCAGAATATATACAGCAAAAAAACCCCACCTCTGGTCTTTTTTTTTTTTTTAAACAAGAAGCTCTTCTTGGCATATAAAACTATTGTCAGGAGAACTGTTGCTGTTACTGTTTTTCACTCTAACCATCGTTTGCTTTTCCAGACTGGGTGCAGCCCTGCATCTGCTTTTGCATCTTTCAGCAAACAGCCTTCCTCTCCACCTAGAGAGGACAGGATGACCAAGAACACTTCAGGCTTGGAGTACAGTCTGCCCAACACTCTTGCTTCCAACATCCCCACTTTCCCTCGGTCTCTCTCTCCAGCCTCCTACAGTCCTCCAGCCAGTCCACTAGAGGGTGACGTTGTTATTCCATGTGAATTCTGTGGCGTCGCTCTGGAAGAAGCTGTTGTCTTTCACCATCAGGTTTGTTGCTAATCAAATGAAGCACTAGGAAGTTGTATTTGACAATATTTTAGTGTTTGTATAATGTTTTTCTCCTTTTTTTTGTGGTCTTTTAGGATAAATGTGACATGCGCCCTCAGACTTTTCACCCACTAAATAATATTACAAAAGCATCTGTCAAGAAACCACTGAGCCTTGCAAAAGACATCTTTGGACAGACGTCTCCAGATTTTCAAAGGAGAATAAAACACCAAGGTAATTAAATGTTTACAGTTTAAAAAAAATACACACAACCCTGTGCACTTGATCATGTTGCAGTTTTGTTTTAGTTTGTCCGTGTTCTCATTTGTAAAGTGGTTTGAATAACCATAACACTGCTACTTTTAATGCTGACAAAATATCTGTTTAGTATTTAATGCTTTGAATATTTTATATATTAATGTCATTTGTATGTTTGGGCAGATGTATTCAAGAGTAGTGGCTCATAACAGGAAGAGAATGATGCTTAAAAAAAGTAATTCTGCTATTATTGTTGTATTCTCAATATTGCACTGTCAAGTTGTAAAAATACTGAATACATTAAGAAAATCATGTAATTAAATGTTTTTTAAAAATCTTTCAGTATTAAAAACAGGCGCATCATTTACCTACATGAAAGCTGAGCCATTGGCTGTGCTAGTTATGTTTTTTTCTTTTTGTATGTGGACTACTTTTCATTTCATGACACATCAGCCATTCATTTCATTTACACAAACACAGGAAAGACTCAAACTGCGTAGCTATTATTAACTACTCTATTTCTAAATAAACCACACATACCAATGGATTTTTTTTTAAACACTACACAATAAATGTCTTTCACCTGAAGTGCATGAACAGTAAACATGACAAAATTACTACAGTTTTTTTTTATGTTCTTGTAAATTTTCATAAATGCACCATACAAATCTTTTGGAAACGCAGAGTTAAGGTCCTAAATAATCCTAAGTAAACAACAGACCATACTATGTTAAAACTTATAAATGGCTGTCATCAATGATTATGGTGATTATATTTAAATAGATAGAAAAAACCTGCTTTTAATGGGATAAAATGTAGATATATTTTTTTGCAGCGCCACATAGTTTTTAGGTGTTAGACAAAATTTGCATTCTCAGTTGTAAAGGCTGTGTTGGGGTATGTGTGAGATATTTTAATTAATTTATTTTATTTTCTACTTTCTCTACCTGTTATGTTTTGTTCACCTACAGCAGACTTCTTAGAAGAGGATTCTAGGTTTGATAAAGACTCTCATGCAGGACAGAATCAGAGGGACTGGCAGAGAGGTCACATCGGGATGCCGAGACAAAGAAAAACATCCAACTGTGATATCTCTGTAAAAAACAAACTCCAGCACGACAACGAAGCAGAAGGGGCTCATTCATCTGTCTGTGACAGTGAGAAGTCTGGATCTTTAAAGGGGTAAAAACAGCCACGCATGGCCTTTCAGAATTCTGTTGTGGCTTCATGTGTAAATACCTTTGTATAATCCTGATACTTTACTTCCATCAGACTTAATTTACCTGAAAACAAAGAAGGGAGAGGGAACAGAAGGAATCCAGTGACAAAGGTACAACAATGTTTTGATTCCTCTGTAAGTCTGCTTTAATTCACTCCATGGTTAAGATACTTGCTTCAAAGAATGACTCATTATTTCATGTCTGAGCTGTTTTTCACTATTTTTTTCCCCTCTTTTTCAGTTTCCCAAGAAGCAGAATGAAGAACCGCAAGAGGAGTGAGAGCAGAAACAAAGAGAAAATATGCTTATTAAACCTCCTATATTGGATTTCATTTGTCTTTTTGCACACTATAAGATATAACACATACTTATCTGACAAGTGCCTGTGTGAGTATTAGCATCCTGCAGTTTGTGTTCCCACACGTTGTACTGTTAAAACATTATCCATTAATTAATTTTTGGATATTCTGGCTTACTTTAAGATCACTTTCTATATCTAATATCCAGCCTGAAAAGGTGAATTACAAAATAAGTTTTATTTACGCTGAATTTGATTTTTAACTGTACAAGTCATCACATGGCTCATTTAGAACATCTAACATCAGACACATGACTTGGTCAGTACGCATTTGTCTTTACTTAATCTTGTGTGTTACTTCAGCCAAGAATTTTTTTTTTTTTCTTCTCACGTCCTTTCAAGGTCTGTCTCAGTGTTCCTTTTGTTTTCTGCAACTTTACACCACCTGAAGCACTTTGATAGGTTATTTTGCTAAAAGGGCTTGAGGAACAGATTTGATAAATGTATGCATCTTTGACCAAGAAAAAAACAAAACAAAAACCTGTACTATTGAACATTTGTCTTTTTATACTGTTGAACATGTCTTTAATACTTCATGGTTATATTTAGAAATTTTTAATCATATCTATAAAAAGTATATGTGATGTTATGATGAAAAGGCTTTTGAAGCAATGTGTCTTGTCCAGTTTCCCTTAAGTATTATAAAAAAAAAGTGTGCTCCTCCTGCGAATAGGACATAGATTTGATTTAATGGTTTCCTGTAGCATAGGGTTCACTGTAGAAATGCTTTCAAAAGTAGGTGACAATGCCCCCCTGCTGTTGTGTGTCTGCAAGTGTATCTTTTCCTAAAGTCTATAAAACATTTAGCTGATCAACAACTTATTGACAAAGTTAACTGCATATAAATAAGAATAATCAGCAAAACAACTCTGTGTGGATGATTGGTTTGACTTTTAGTACATGGATAATTACGGCTGTTTTGATTTTCTGTGTTTTGTGAGCTATTAAATGTTTAACGGGATTCCATTCATTGCTTGTTGACTTTGTATCTTGCCAGTATTGTATAGATTTGTTGATTGTTATTAAAAGTAAGTATCAGCTCTCCCTTTGTTGAACACCCACTTTTTTTTTTCCTTTTTTTTTTTTTTATTGGCCATTTGCCCACATAATTGGGCTCTCCTTCACTTAGTTTTGTATCTGTTGTCTATGATTGATCTTCAAGTATCTCCCAACAAAGCTACTGGTTGAATTTTTAATTTTTTTTAACACATTTTATATGTATGTTCCTTAGGACAATGTCTACAAACATTTACAGTTTTGCAAAATTTAGAGTTTGGCTTAATTTTTTGTAATGCATTTTTGAAAATTTACAAATTGCTTGTTGCTGTTTTCCTTGATAATGACTTCAGCCTTTTCATTTGCGCTTCCTGACTTTTTGATTGTGGTTTTGACGCAAATGTGGCTAGTAGGGGTGGGGTTTCCTTTGGTGGATTACTATTGGTTTATTTATGTTTGACGGGCAACTAAGCAAGCGTGTCCAATCAGAAGCAGAGTAGCTGCTGTGGCCAGAGGTGCTACATACACTTACTTAACTGTCCATCAAACATAAATGAACTAATAGTAATCCACCAAAGGAAATCCTACCCCACCAGCCATATTTGTGTCAAAACTGCAATAAAAAAAATCAGGAAGTGCAAACGAGAAGGCTTTAGTCATAATAGAGAAAGGCAACAACCAAAACTGACAAAGATGCAAATATTTTACATGATCTGTGCATTTTTTTTCATTTGAGTATTTTTCATTTGGTATTTTGAATTGATAGTTTTTGTTCGGATTTCGACTTATTGATACAAGTTAAACACCATAGTCCTATGGTTAACGAAGTGATTTAAGCTAAGAACTAATTTTCATCCAAAAATGACGTAGGCCATTATTTTTAATGAGGTGATAATGTAGAAATGAAGATACAGATGTATAACCATTTAACTCCTGAGACTTTAGCAGTTCCACAGTAAAAAAAAAAGAGAATAAAATGAACAAAAACAATTAGAGATCAATAAAAATGAATGAACCAACAAAATTATAAATAACACGAACAATGTAAGACACAAACAGAACAAAATTGAAAAAAAAAAATCTTTTAAAAAAACAAATGTAGAAAATTAAAAAAAAAAAAAAAACATTTACAAAATAACAAGTAGTATGGAACAATTAAGTAAAACATTTTTTTATTGTAATTTGATTCCAATAGTTTTAGTTTTTGGCTTTTTCTTTTTTTCTAAATCAGTTGGGTTTTTGACATCTGTTTATTTCTATAGCTCAGTTCCATGAACAAAAACCAGTATAAACACGGATTTAAAATGTTTTTCTGAATATTTAAACTAAACAGTCCATTCAAAATGTGTCAGCACTGACGCATCTGGGGTTAAAGGGGTACAATGTGTGTGTGTGTGGGGGCAAATAATCAATTAAATACATCAAAATAAAATAACATATTTATAAAATATAGATACCTATTGTTTGTTTGTTTTGGAGGGGGGGTGCTTTAGAGTCGTTTTGTTTTATTGGAGACTCACTGTCCCACAATTTAACCCTCCTGCCATATAACTTCCTTGCTGAAGGAATTTTCAGTCTTTTCCTTTGGAGCAGACACATCCTTTTTTGGAAGTGATGACCTTCCTTATGAGGCAGCTGTTTTACGTGTTCCCGCTGCGTGGCGCTCTTTGAATGAGCGCGTGGAGAAGCCGGGGACGCGGAGGGGCGGGGTTACACCTTTCAGTGGGAAATCTCTGTTCAAAAAAATCCACCAACGTCCCTCTCGTAAGACTGCGTGGGTCTGTTTCTACTTTCACTGCTCCTGAAGACACGACAAAAGACAGTGTGGACATGTTCTGCAGTGGCGGGACGTGGGTTTACTTTGGCTGACGCAGAAGACGGTTGTGACCCACGGTGACTGATCTAACCCACAGAGAGTCGGGGAAAACAAGGCAAAAAAAAAAGAGTAACAAGTAGTGCAGGTGATACAAGTTGTGAAGCAGATCCGAGTCTTCAGAATCAGCTGAGTGTGACCAGACTTGAAGATGTCTGTGGAGACTTATTCCACGCTGGATGAGTCCGCTCTCCGCGCCCTGGTGAGTGGATGAATGAGGATGCTCAGATAAAGTTACAGGCTGCTCCTGAAACTGGACCACTGTTGTTCATACACACACACACACACACACACACACACACACACACACACACACACACACACACACACACACACACACACACACACACACACACACACACACACACACACACATATAAATAAACATGCCTCCAGGACGAGAGTTTATTTTTCACATCTGTAACTTCATAACAAACATTATCACCTTGGCTTATTTTTTAAAAAGCTGGTTGTTTATGTTAACTCAGGGGAATGTTCTCACCTGTTTCTCACCTGTATCTTCACCCCCCACCCTACTTTTTCTTGTCATTTTTGGCAGTGTCTCCCTTCTGTAGTAATTGGACATGTCAGTTTGGATGTACTGTACAAGTAGATGGGGATAATCCTGTCAGGTGATGTTCACCTGCACTGCTTCTAGAAGCTCCTGTTAAACACATTTAGGAAATCCTCTGGGTCAGTCTGCATATGGTCTGGGTGGAGGTGAACTTGAGGTCTGTTCCTTTACCTGTTTATCAGATAATCAGGTATAAATGTATTTGAGTCATTTCTCAAATATTAGCTTAATCCAGATTTGACAATGTCAAGATTTGCAGATTTAACCCATAAAAACCCAGTGTTACTTTAATTTCAGTCCCCAAATTAAAACTGTATATCTACCTTGTTTTAAGTCATTTATAGTTTTTCTTTTCTTCTTTATTTAGGCAGGACAATGCACATTAATGAACGTATTTATGCACTTTATTTCAGTATAAACATGTAAATATACTAGACTTGGCATCAGTGTTAATTTTCATCCGTAGTCCCATTTCATGAATAAATAAACAACAGTAATCCTTGCAGAATAAAGCACTACAGTGGAATCAGTGCAGTGCATTTCAAGACAATACAATACAAAGCAGTACAGAATAACATTTGTGGCTACTTATCAAGGACTAAAATAGAAGAAAATAAATGAATATTACTGCATAAAATACGATACAATAAAATACATTACGTTACAGTATAAAACCACATTTATGCCTACGTGTCAAATACAAAGAAGTATAAACATCCAGCTGTTCTTTTAAAGTACTAGTGTTTACATGTTTAGTTATTTCATGTCCTTACTGTAATCTGGCTTTTGAAAGCAGCTCCCGTTATCCACTGGGATGGTGTTCCAGCTGGTGCAGCCTTTGTATAATTCTAATATTATTCTTTGTATTTTTCATTTTATCAGTACAAATCAGTTATTTTCCTGGACTTCATTTACATGTTCATAAAAACTTAAATTAAAGTTGAGGGTTATTGCATCAAAAACTGAGAAAACTGCACAAAATGTTAATAACTAAACATATACACAAGTGTGTCCAACCACTATTATTGATCCAACTCCATGGGTTTTACCAGGGAATCAATGTTGTAGAAGATGAAGGTGTTTCAATGGTAACTACAGAGCCTCTGAATGTCCACATGGGTCATATCTGATGACTGTGAAAAGACAACAAGCTGCATTTTACACCAATTATTTACATGTATTGATTAGTGGCTCAACAGGTAATAAACCATTTAGGTCAATAGATAAGTTTTACCGGCAGTAGCTGTTTGGGGCTATGATTTAAAGTCTTCAAAGACCTAAACTATTTCATTTGAAAATGTGTAATAACATTTTAGACACAAATCCTATCAAACACTGAAACAATTTAGGTAAAATGCAGTTTCTTAGATTTTCAGCATCATCAGTTGTGTCTCTTTTGGACATTCAGACACTGTGTAGTGACCATGGAAACACCATCACGTTCAACAACAAAATCCATGTAGTTTGGAAAACATCAGTGTTGTAGATGCTTCTTTTTTATGTTCAGTTAGTGATGGATTTTGTTGAAATTTTTTTGTGTTTTTTATCCCGCCCTCCAAAAAGGGAAATGAGTGTATTTGTTTTTGGGTTCAGTTTTTTTTGTTTGTCAGTAACTTTACGCAAACACTACAGGATCAATTTCAGGAAAGGTGCAAGGAGGTCCAGAATAGATCCCATTAAATGTTGGTGAATGTAGGTCAAGGTCACCAAACATGTGTTCTTGGAATGGTAAAGAGATAAGGCAAATCAGGAAAAATGTTTGTGAGGGGCCAGGTTTGTTGTGCGTGGCACCACTTGTTATTCTCAGTTTTGATTGAATTACCTTTGAAATTATACAAAGCTTTCATAAACATCTACATAATCCGCATATCAAACAGAGGAATATACCTTATCTTTAATGAAAAATGCAGAAATTGCTTAAGTGCTTAAGAAAGGCAAAATATAGACAATTCATTCAGACAAGTTGAATTGTAGGTGTTCTCCACAGTATGGATAGGTAATGTGATATTTGATATATTAGGGAAACTATTATTAAAGTAATACAAGAATGAACAAATAAAATAAAATACAGATGGACCATATTGAATACTAAAGTAAAAAAAAAATTCTAATAATTTTTCCAATAAGGTACTTCCTGTGATGACACTGAGCACTACATGTCTACTGGAACACAATTTGAGGATGTTTATTCAGAATGTGTTCTCATTGGCACTTGTGTAGACGTTCATAAGCAAGTATGAGCAGCAGATCAGTTTTAAGGAAGTCAACACAGACACATTAGATAACAAACCTTTGTTAGTCACAACTTAATTATTTCCTGAGGCGGAGGAAACCAAGGTGAAGCATTAGTATGTCTGACATGCAGCGTATGACACCTGTAACACTGTGTGAATGTGAGAATCATCTTGTACGTACGTACTTGTACATCATGTTTGACCATTAACTATGTACAGAATGCCGTCTGAATTACAGCACATCTCAGGAAAGGTGTTTTAATGGTAGACAAAATGTTAGAGATCTTTTGGTTGTTAAAAAGTAAAAATGCTTTATCGGCACTATGGAGTAACTGATGTTTTCAGCAAAGCAGCCTTTTATGACGGTCATAAATACCAGTTTCTGTCTCTACTGTTTTGCAGAGTTGTGTATTAATCCAAACTGATTTGTGGTGTGTAACAGTGGTATTGTTGACCAGCCGTCAGATTAATCTTCTGTATGCGGCTTCACTTCTTAAGTCATTTTCCTCACCAGTTGATTTTCCCAGAATGCACCCTTTAGCAGAGGCCATCTCAGAAAAACATTTGGATTTCTACACTTAAAGATCAGTAAACCTGACAAAGAAATGTTGTTTATTTTGGACCTAGGCGTGTATAAATGTAATGTTTAGTTGACCTGTCTGTGGCTATTTAAACTGTATAGAGATTGCAAGTCCATTATTTCTCCAAAGTCTGGTATCGTCTGGCCAAAAGCTACAGTTGCCTTTTCTCATCAATCATTTACACAACTACCCATTTTTACCAGTGACAGCATAATAGTGGGAAAACTTAAGGAAATGAAGAAAATTATTATTTTTCCAGCATAATGATTTATTTAAAACAAGAGTGTTGGGTGCTTTGATCAATCAATGTATCACTTTATTTATGGAGGGATTGAAGAACCATGAATAAATCATATGAAAGACTTGAATGGTCGGTGACATTTTTGTCAGATGAGTTATGGAGGTGAAGAAAGAGGAACTGTCACACTTTTAGATTGGTCCTTTCTCATCCGGATGAAGTCGCGATGAGCTATTGCTATTGCGCTTCTTCCATTATCCGTCCGTTGTCGTCTACAATTCACTAAAATCGTTTCTCCTCCCTCAATTCTCAACAGATTTCAATTCTGATTGATTCATTAGATAGATCTAAGCATTAGGCAAAAAACTTATCACTTTGTTTTCTGGAATTTAAAATAGTAAACAACTTGTTTACAACTTTGTTTATTTTTCCAGTCTGACACTAAAATCACTTCTACTCCCTCAGATTTCAATTGTAATTGATTCATTAGAAAGTAATTGCCCCAATATTAGTTTCCACCAACAACCTCCTGCATAGCATTTAACAGCTTTAACCACAGTAATATGTCATTACCCAGTTACCTCCTGTTGTTCAGTCAGATGTTACCCCAGAAGAGCTTTGGGGGCTTCCTATACCATTCACACTGTTTTTGGCATTTGTTAATAAAAACACACAGACACACAGTGGGATTGATTTTATGATCTATTGAATGACTCCCTTTTGTTGATAGCAAGACATTACAGCTGTGAGGTCCGGATGAGCACAGGGACATTAGCCCTATTTTTTTTTATAGCATGTTAACTGACCTCACAGTTCAATTAGTTTTTGATGCATCTAAATGAATCATGGTTTTAGTTTTATTTTATCACTTGATATAACCAAACAGGTCTAGCTACCTTTCAATTTTATACAGAAAGGGATTTTTACATCTAACTACAGCAGTCTTCAATATTGGTTTGGTTTGGTTTATTATTTCATACATAAGAAACATATCACAATAACACATGATAACTGAATATTAAAAAAAACAAACAGATATTTCTCTACAACCCTGATCCTTATCTGTTTGACCTCCCTGCATGTAAATATTACAAAACCCAAATCCTTCTCAAGTTTGTTTTAAGTATTATGATACTATTCTACATTAGTAATATTCCACAGACAGGTTAATGAGTGCCTTATGTCCCGAAACTGCAGCGTTATACATTTCATGGATGATTTTGCAGTAACTATTTGCAGCATTAGATGTCATTCAGGGTTTTCCTTAAGTTTGTCAAGTCCTTATGATCTGCAATGACTTTTTTTTTTTGTTTAATTTGACTAAAACTAATATTTTTTCCAAATTTTTGACCAGTATTATTGCAGTTTTTGCATACAATTCCTATTTCAGGACTACAAGCTTTGGTGTAATTGTGCCATCTTCTAGAAAACTCATCAGGAGTATTCTGTTTCCTCATTTTAAATATTGAACCTATACATCTGGTCAGTATAGAAAAACCTTCAGCTCATTTGAGTTTTCTGCAAAGACATTGTTTTCCTGCTGTAAAAATGCTATTATTGTCTGAAACGCTCCAGCAGCAGAATATACCGATGTTCATGTGACGCTGACGCTAACCTCCTCATCTTAACATGTTGTGTTTTCTCAGTGCTTCATTCATTTATGGAGCTCAGTGGACTCTCCACAGTTCCCCCCTCCCCATGTGACCACCGACTAAGGTCACCATAGTCCCACATTTTCGCTGGTGATGTTTGCGGTGACTCCAGTATCATGATTTTCCACAGTGAGCTTGCTTTCAAAGGCAACAAACTCTGATTAAACTTCCTGCTTGGGACAGATTTTCTTATTAAGTGTAACACTATTCAGTGATATTTATATTTTACTGTGAGCCACAAACTTTTTCTTAGAAACCTTGTAAAAATATGATGAGTTTAGGATTGCAGGGGCATTTAAAGGAGCCCAGGCTTTCATTAAATCGGATATAAAGGCGGGTGGAGGAGCTGCTATTAAACAACAGTTGGCTAACGAATGCAAACTAAAGCTCTGTTTTATACTTAATGAACTAAACAGTCAGAAGGTCATATGGCGGCCTCTCTAACGCCACTAATCCCACCTCTACACTTCCATTCAATGCACTGGCTGTCTTTTATATTGCTCACTTAATCCCCTCCATGGCAACCAGGAGGAGCATTTTCCCCCTCCCTCCTGGCTCCTGCAATTATTCAGAATATCCACATAATAATCAGTTTGTGTCCCAGTTTCTTTTAGAAATGAGTGTGTAGAGGAAGTCGGCTGCAGATCATCGGTGTGAATAAATAAAAAAAAAAAATCTGTCGACAAAATAAACTTAGACAAAAGCTGTCATGGCCACCTCTTTTGAGCAAAACCATACCGGTGACTGTCACATTTTTTCAGGTAAGAAGGTGGTAATTATCAGTTGTTAAGGATTCTAAATCTGTGCTGTGGCAATAGTTTTCTGTTTGCATGTAAACAGTAGCTGTGTCAAACCTGAAAGACGAGCCAGATCTACAGGTGTGTCTGTCGTTCTGCTGCTGTGACACCTGTGCACCTGTCTCACTAGTCTGCCGGGAAGTTTGATCTGTCAGCCACCCCGGCTTTCTTTCTTTACATTACGCATGAAAATACACCAGCTGAGCAATGTTGGAAAAGTCCAAATTTGACATTTTACAAGCAGGGGCTTCGTATGTTAATATTTTTATGAAATGTTATCGCCCTTTACAGTTTGCAGTCTGCCAATGTGCATGGCTGTCTGTCTTTCCGTGTCTCCTTGGAGGCTTTTCTGTCTCTGGCGCCTGCAGGACTGATTTCACATGCTGATCTCTCACATAATGATTTGTAACTAGTCTTGCCAGGCCTGTGACCGTCCCTTTTCCCTGGCGAGCAAGAAGCATTCACACATGTTTAAAATAGAGCAGTTTCACTCTGTGGTCTGGCCTTGTGATTGATGGGACCCCTGGGCCTTTAGTTTTATGGCTCTCTGGACCCTTTGTGCGTTGACAAGAGCTCAACAGTTACAGTCGGGGAGGAAGAACGGGTTTGTTTTGTAGGCTCTTGCTGCAGTCCCCAGGTTCCTCTGACCCCCCTGAGACATGGTCCAAAATGTCAGCCTCATCATCAACCAGGACTAAATCGGAAAAATTATGTTCCTTTTTTTTTTTTTTTTTTAAATTTAAGAGCTGTCGTCTAGGATGTTTGTACATAAATCATCAGGTCACTTACAGGTTATATTTGTACCACAACTAATTCAAGTCTTTAACAATTACTGAATTAGCTTGTGCATTATTGTGTCGATTAATTTAACATTTGTTTAAATTATAGAGAATCTGAAAATAGGAAGAAATGTGATTTTTTTATTTCATGGATCCCTGGATATTGCAACAATCAACTTGTCTAAGAATATTCAAACTGGATCTCCCACACCGTCTATTATATTTAATCTCTATTCTATTATTATTATTATTATTATTATTATTATTATTATTATTATTATTATTATTATTGTTGTTGTTGTAATTAAAGAAAAAGAAAAAAAAATCACCAAACCTCCAGCTATTCCAAGAAGAGCAGTACTTTTTTTTATAGCTAGGAAGCTGCACCCTACAAAATGGCATTTTGTTGGTGGGGAAAAAAGGTATTGATTTATTGATGGCATTTTCCCTTTTCACCAAGTAACTGATTCATTGAGTTATCATTGCAGTTCTAGATTTTCACTGTGATCTGCATTTGATTTAGATGAGTCTTTGTTAAATTGCAGTAGCGTGATCGGAATTCTCACAAATTTGAAAGCCCTTCTTTCTTCAAAGACTTTGCAGACGGCTGAAGTGTTTCCTAAGGAGTTGCAGATACAAGCTGTTACATGCAACTAAGATCTTTGGAACACAGCTTAACCTCTACACCAGAAGGAAAGTGTTTTATTGCTTGTGACTACCGATAACACAGGCTGCTTGATGTTTTTCTTGGTCACTGCCAAACATTTACCTTTGACCTTCAGGGATGTTTACAGGGGGGATTTCACCTCCGTTTTTCTCACCTGAAGTGAAAAAAGACACATAATGTCCAAATTTAGACAATTTTCAGATGACACACCTGATTCTTTCCACTGACGTTTTGTGGGAAATTACTCCTTTAACACAGAGCTTCCAATAATGGCAGAAAGAAGACACGAGCTATGAAGAGTTTCCACTTTAAAACTGACACAGTTCAAGTTATCTGCACCCTGACAGTGACAGCACTGAACCCATCACACTTCACCCCATCAGTATCTAAATACACAGCCAGGCCACATTGTGATAAGAAGGAGCATGTTTGTTTGATATAGCAGGAAACTTGTGTTGCTGAATACTGCTATAAATAGTCATAGTCATTTGGCCTTTGACTGATGAGAAAAGAAAACCATAGGTTTGTAGATGATCATAGAAACTCCATCAAATCAATTTTTTTTTACTACACAGCTTTTAATACTTTGCTTTGGATATTAATTCTGAGTGAATGTTGTAAGATTTAAAAAACAGTCAGATGTATTTATCAAACATTTACTCTGTGAGTAGGGGTAAAAGTTGAATTTGAGCATATGCTATGTTTTGTCATTTTAAAATGTCATCTACTTTAAGCTGGCATGGATACAAGTAGCAGTATTTCAAGATTAAAGACAATACCAGACATTGTTTTGCCATCTTAAAATGCATGATTAAAACAATAATAACTGATGTGACGGCTTGACATTAACAGAAGTGGCATTTAAGAGGTTTCAAGTACATTATTACATTCTTAGTGTGGCTTTCATTGTGTAAATCATATACTGTATATTGCTGCCTTTTCTTTTCATCTGTGGAATATTCAGTGCAGTAGTAAGGAAACTTTAAACTGTGATGTAAAAAGAACTAGAATGAAAATCCATCTTTTATGTTTGTGAGCATCATGTGAGATGGACTCTGGTGTCAAACCTACTCTGTTTTTTGTGTGTCTCTGTGTGGAAAGTGATCGAGCAGAGACAGTTTCTGTGACTGATCTCGGTCTGTCTGGATCATCTTTCTGCCAAATGGAAAAAGTCTGGATAAAAGATTTGAAGGTTTTACCATCCATCTCTTTCAGCGCCACCACACGTCTCTGAGTGACAGCCTATGAACACCCAGTTGGAGTTTTAAATTTAAGGCATATTCAGGTTTCGTTTTCATGACGCACTCAGAGCTGATATTAACACAGCTTTCCAGGTGTGGTGCAGCCGAGGACATGTTGGACCGTATAAGTGTTGGCTGCATAATGTTGTGTTCCTGATGATATGAGAAAGCTGTGTTACTTTTGAGGAAAGACCAGATAAGGATTTAAAAGTTTTTTTCTTTTAAATACATTTTTTACTGACATCAGACATTTATCAGACATTCACATCTGGTACATCATATGAACATATATCATACATCTGTTGTCTGCTCTAAATGCCAAAATAATATTTTAGTTTTATGTCCAGACACTGAAAAGAATGGCATATAACCAAATAAAAAGAGAGAGGGGAAAAAATTATATGAGAGAAAAAACACTATGTACAAGTATGGAGTGATCTTTTGCATACAACAATATCTCTGATTTGGGAAAACAAAATCAGGCCTATAAGGTGTGCAGATAGGGACTTTGGCTTCTGCTAAAATGCTATAGAGATGTACATTTGAAGCTTTGATTAGTTTGGTCTGATTGCTTTGTCCAGATACACCATGGCAAGGCTCTGGTACTTTTAAAAAAAAATTGGAATATTAAGGTGTGGCTGTGTTTATAGAAGAAAATAGCATACAGGAAACCGCATGCAGGACTCTACAAGACCAGAAATACTTCAGCTTCTCTGGCAACTCTCATGCTGACATAAAAAGTTACATATTTTTGCTTTTTTATTTTGGAGAAGGATTTTGTTTTTTCGATAAGTGAGAGAAACAGCAGAAAGCAGACCAATATGTTGAGGCACTTCGATGTTTTCTATACTCAATCCCTGTGGAAGAAGCATTTCCTGAGATCCACCCAAAATTGTCCAGCGGATGTTGATGTTTGTCTTTCCCGCTTGAGTTGTGGCATTCTACAGATGTACACAGCTGATCTGTTCAATTTTCTTTGGCTTTGTTTGTTCTTCAGTGTGCAGCTCTCGCCCCTGTTGTTATAGTTACTGTGGGTTTGAGGAGTCAGTATGGCGAGCCTTGGAGGATCTGTTACAGTAGACTGTGCTTTAGCCCCTCTTTTGTTTCTTCCTGTGGGACATCACTCTCTCTCACCTCCCAGCCCAACTCTCCATATACCAAGGACTTTGGTCACACAGACCTTGACCAGTGATATCCCTGATTTGGAGAAGCTTCATCACAGCATTGATGTAACCTGGATCTGTTCACTAGGAAAAAAAAAAACAACCAAAATGTGGTCTTTATTATTGTCTAATTTATGAAGTTATCCCTGTTAAGATCTTGTAGATTATTATGTCTCTGTTTATGACCTGACATGGAACAAGCTGTGGAGCAGAGCTTAGGCAGTGACATGACAGGTTCAGTAAACAGCTCATAAATACAGAAGGAAAAGCCAACAAGCAAAGGTATTCAATCAAATTAGATTTAGAAGTGATGGCTGCATGATCTACTTGGATGAATATTGAGGGTGTCTGTACAGGAGTAGAGACATGTAAAATCTAGTTCAGTGGACCCATATGAAAACCTTTGATAAATGTGGGACATGATCCTCTGACTGACCTGGATCCCTCTTTGTGACCTGGCGTCCACCTTTACACAGAGACATAAAGTGTGTGTGGAGCTCACAGGGTGGAAGGGGAAAACAATAATCTTCCTGATAACCATGGAGTTCTTTTCTTTTGTTTTGGAAAAAACTATATTTAGGAGACACTGTCATCTAAAACTTCCTCTTTAATATTCAACTTTAGATTTATGAAATAATCTGCTATTTGGCAGTTGTTTTTCCTGTGTTGACTATAAATAGGCTAAGACTTTAAAACCACACATCTGCTTTCTTCAACTTTCTCTCAAGCCATAAAAGCCTTTTTAACTTGAAAGAAATAGTGACTTGACATTTATTTTGCTAATTAGATATCAACAGAAAAGGTAAACATTTTTAGTCATATTGCCTGGCCCACAGAGGCAATCAGTCTACCCCAAAAGATGAAAGTAAAGGAATGGTTTTCATGTCTAATGTGCAGCTGTTCTGCTGAAGTAAAAAAAAAAAGTACTTTGTGGTTTTGCACCGAGCTGAAAGGTCAATATTTCACAGTTCAGATGAGAGTATTGACCATGTGCACACACAAGTGTGCACTGATTAATCCTTCAGCATGTGGTGTTCACTGCACTAATGAAAGACCATGCACTATAAGCCTTTATTGAGCTTGTAAAATGTGCAACATATGTGAGTTCAGATCTGTCTTCAGTGCATTATTACATCCTACAGGATGTTGGTGATGTCCCATACCCCCCTCTGACCCACATGCATTCCTCTATGCGTCCCTTCTTTATGCCTGCTCTTTGGAGTGTAAAGGGGAACTCTGTTTTCCCAGGTCTGCTCTCGGCCTCTGTCCTACTGTCCAGTTATACTAAAGGTTAAGCTTCCCCACACGTGTCGCTGCACTCGCAATGAGCATGTTGTCACATATATCCTTCCTCACTTGTATGTTTCACAGGTACTCCCTTTTTGTCTTCATCCTAGACAATGAAAGCTCAGTGTGCACTATAGCACAATGAGGTTTAACCTAGAATCTGGTTCAATTCTTTGTTAATATTTCAGCTGAGAGGTGACTGAAACTACCTCTGCTAAGAAACCAAGACGTTCATGCCTTGCAGGGATCTCATGGAGCCTGATTATATTCCCTTTTTTCTATGGGTGTGGTGTGTACTTTCCTTCTGTATGCATGTATTGTTTCTTGGGGCATTGATAAATTATTTATATAGACTTACACCTGAATCACATGGCAAAGCTATAAACAGATTAGAAAGGTAATGAAGATACTCTTGAAATTCCCCAGTCTTTCAGATTTAGTTTATTTACATCTGTACCAGCGGCTCCTCTAGTGACGGCTGGTAGGCCACTTCAGCTCAGCTATAAGGAGTGTCTCGTGTCATTTATAAGGACAAATTCACTTTCAGGTTTGACACAAGCACTGATCCAATCTGTTACATGTTGAAAATATTACTGTTGTGTTAATTTCAGTTCTTCAACTTATTCAACGGACACACAATATACAGACTGAATTACAGTTCATAAATAGAAAGCATTAAGTAGTAAAACAGAAAGTGAAATGAGCAAATGCACACCCACTGGGAGTTAAAAGGTCAGGAATTGGCCTGGAGGGTCATTGGGATTCCAAGCAGAGCTGGGTGGGTTCATGTGAAGAGTTTTAAACCTGGTCAGTGTCTCGGACTCAGCAGGCTGTGAAGTTTGACCTGACCTTTGTAAAACTGACAAACCAAGACACACACATCAAGTCTGTGACATAATATATAGTTCAACCCAGAATGTGACTCAGAGAAGACAAAAGATTTATTCAAATAAACATTTTAGTCACTAAAATGCTCAGAGGTAATCATCATTTTCCCACTTCCTTTGAAATGCCCTATATTCCTGTGTCTAAATGTAGTGGTTGTAGTAATGAAAGGATCAGAGTATATGGGGTGTAATTTAAACATATCTGAACTTGTACACCATTTGCTTTGTATTTGCACAGTAATTTAGCAGAGTGGTCTGTCTCTTTTCACTTCCACAGGTTAAACATAATCCTGTTTCAATGCTGCAACCACAGGTAGTTGTTAAAGCCTACACAGACCCACAAAATAGCAGCTCAGACTATTTTGACTACCTGGACAACCTTGAATTCCTTCCATGTTTTACCACTTTTTAATCCATTTCCACGTCTGGTGCAAAAAATGAAACCAACCCCACGAATTTTAGAAGCTAGTCAAACCATGTAGGAGACAAGTTCAGAAGTTGCTGCTGTCCTTAGGAGTGTGTCACCAGCTGGTTGGGATTACTGGTAAACCATGAACGCTCTCTAATTGGCTGTGATTGATTGAGCTGCTTTAGTCGGATATCTTGGGATAGGTTTGAGGTTTTTCCTCTATTGAAAACTGCAGCTGAGCGGAACTGACTCAAAAGGATCAACATGCAGCACAAGCCATAGCAGGCCTAGTTGTAAAACATCATAACCATTTTTTTTTTTTTTTTTAATATTCCACTGTTCACTATGAAGTCATTCTCACCAAATAAGGGTATCATTATCCGGTTTGCATTACTGAGGAAGTTTGTTTGGTGTTAAAATTGACTGCATCTCACTTGCTCTGTGATCATTCCAGGAGTGACTCTATGGGATTGTCTCTTCTCTCTTCAACCTCATTCTGTCAGAAATTACCTTCCTGTTTCCTAACATTGTATTTCACCGGCTGAGTCAGGTGTATGCGCCAAGGCCCACAGGTGTGACGACAGTTTCCTGAGAGCCAGTGATGAGTTTTCAGTGAATACAGCAGCCCAGACTGTAACATGACTAGATCCAGGCATCATTAAAGGTGCTGACAACTCAACGTGACATGTTGATGACTACGTCTTTTTCAGTAAGCAGTATACTGTACTTGCGTGTTTGTTAGGTGTGATTTGTGAGTCATACGTCTGTTAGCAACACATGGCATGCTGTATGAAAAGGTTACTGTCTGGCTGTAACGGTCGCTCAGTGGGTCACAGTGTTGTTGTTGTACTCACAGTGACAGTTGGTTACCCCAGAGGTCTGTGGTCTGGGTTGGAAATTGCCTTTTGGGAAGGTCATTTACGTGAGGCCCTGTCACTGTGCAACTAGACTGACATTTTTCTCCTGTTCTTTTCAGTTTTTTTCTATCACCCTTTAAAGTCCAATGTCCGCTGAAGACATTGTCAAATGGACTGTGTCTACACAAGAGTGTTTCTGTCTCTGGTTCTTTAATAATCGTTCTATTTTCTTTGACAGACGCCCAAGTTAAAGGTGTGTTTTATTTGTTGGGGTTACGCCCACTTCTGCCCTCCGGTGAAGGAAATTTATTGGTCTTTTTTTTTCCCTCTCTGTTGCTTTAAATGCTTAAAGGAAAAGACAGTTACAGATGCTGGCCTTGTTCCAGAGGGTATGACCAACTATATTTTCTGTGTGACTCTTGCACCTATTGAGCGATCTCTTCTCTGGTTGGTCCATTCAAAAACTCTTGTAAACAACATGTGGCTTGAACTGGTGTTACTGTTAGAACAGGTAAAAATCAACTTTCTTATGGGAACTTAATGACTTTTTTAAAATTTCTTATTAACATAACATTTTTAATTATCTGTACAAAGATTGCTTTAAGGAGTTATCATGTCTATGCATCTTTATAAATCAAGAGATTTATGTCTTTTTTTCTCAGGCAGTGTATGATTCATACTTTAATTAACTTTTGGATTTCCCTGGGCAATAACAGGTGTTTTAAAATGCTGACGTTAAGTTACTGTTTTTCACCTCAGGCTATTCTGTTGCATCCCAGTAATGAACAAATAAATCAGTCTGTTACAAAACCTGGCAATATATTGGCTGAATCACAGTATGACATAGGTTTAGTAGTAAGTGTGACAGTGTTACCAGACAGCTCCCTCGAGTGTTTGGTTTGTTCATGTTTGTATGATTCAGACTCTGACCAGTGGTAGAAATGAGCTGGTGTTGTCCTATTTCCTCATTCCTCATTGTTAAATAAAAAAAACCCCAACACTTTTGCTCTTGGCTGTCGTATCACCGCTCAGCTGGGCTTGACCCAAACCTAGTTCCTGATGGAAGAAATTCACAGCCATCTCTTTCCTTGTGAGTCAGCAGGAATGTGAGGAATGACCTGTGTGAGGCTGGGCTCTTTCCCACCCAGCTCTCATCTGCCCATTTTTAGGCATACCAAAAACCAGTTTGTCTTTCATTTTTCTCTCTTTCACTATGTCTCCTTGTTGTACTATCCATCTGTTAACCACTTTACTCTTTCACCTCCCCTCTTCTCCTTTCACATATCCCTTTTTCCTGCCTTTTCTCTCTGCTTACCCATTTTTTTTTAGTCAGCTCAGCACTTTAAATTTCCACAAATTACAGTATATAGGAGAGCCCCTCTGAGGTTGTGCAACTTAAACTGCATATTTTGTCAAACCACATTGAAACCTCAAAACCACTGGCCCTCTTCATCTCTTATGAGACCCCCTCTTCCTCCTCCAGGCATAGCAGGAGGGGTGCATGAACCCCCCTTTTAACTCATCAGGGTGTAAGTCGAAGCTTAACAACCATATCCAGCTTCTTTCAGCTGAATCCAGTTGCTATAAAACGGCCCCAGTTTGGGCTCTGCAGGTTTTGACTGGTGCAGCAGGAGTCCTTCTGTGTGTGTGACTGGGAGGTGTATCAGTGTGCTCTGCCAGAGGAGTGGGAGCTTCTCATTTCGGCATGTGTTGACAGTTTCCTGCTGAAGACTGAAAGAGAGATCTGTGACAGGAGAGGGCTCCCTCTACCCTCTCATACTTCCAGCTGTCGCTAACATGAAAGCCTGCGGCCTGTTGACGCGGTGTATGTCTGTCTGCAGGTTTGAGTTCATACACAAACTCACACGTGTGTATACCTTAATTACACTTATTTTGCTTGAAAAATAAACCCTTTAACTAATAGTCACTCAGACTAATTAGTGTTTCAAGTGGAGCCTCTGTCAGCAGGCCTCCTGAATCCTGCCTTTTTGTTCTTCTAGATTTGAAATCCTTCTAGAGAAGGCCACACCTGCTTGACAGGTTGACACTGAGAGCTTAACACAGTTGTTTTTTTCTCACAGAACAGGAGACAGAACGCCAGCTGTTTATGTGTCTGTTTCCCATCCTCTGCTCTTTCGCTCAGGTGGTCCATCTTTACACATTACTGAATTTGAATCCCTTGTCTTCACCAATCTACAAGCTGTCCCCCTGCCCTGCTGACCTTCTGAGTCCCTACATGACACTAAAACTAAGCCAGAGCTGTTTAGTTTATCATGGTCAGAACATCTCCTGTGTACTCGGCATGTTTGAGCTACAAATGCATAAGTTGGATAACAGAACAGTGTGCATTCTCTGCCTCTCTGATCTGACTGCTGTGTGTTTGTTTGAACAACTGAAAGTCTGCTTTTTCTTGTAAACTAGGGCTGTATTCTCTGTTTGGAGGGTTAATTACAGGGAACATGATGCAGTGACTAAAGGAAGTCACTGACTTTGACCTAGGAGTGCAGCTTTTCTGCTTATTCACCACCCTGTACTTACACTGACAACAGGCTTGCAGCCCTTTAGGAATTCATTCTTATGTAAATACAATGGTATTTCTTCCCATGTTACTATTCTACTGTGGTTGTACTCACACATACCCACAGATGCAAATACAAAAGTGACAAGTTACTAGTTTTTGCAAACCAAATGTCAAACTGCAGGAGCAACCTGTGTTTGCACTTGTATATTTACTCCTCTTTTTGTGTGTTTCTGCCAAATTTGCAGCTGGATGGAACCATGGACCTGGATGAGAGACGCCTCATCCGTTCAGCTATCCGGGAGCTGAGGAGGAGAGAGATCGAGGATATGGAGGCTGCTCTAGCCAGCAAGAGGTTTCGACCCACACGATTGAAGCAGCAGGAGGACAAGGAGAACCAGCACAGGTGGGACCACACACACACATGCACGTAAAGACACACGCACACACTCACAGACCTGCCCTAATGATAAACTGCACCAGTCCAGGTGATGCTGAGAAAACACTCAGCGGTCCAGATGAAGCATTCCTCAACTCTCAAGTGGGAAAAGAGTAAAGTCTGGAAATACTCATCAGGGGGTCATAGGAGACAGAACTGCAACAGCTTTAAATTTTCCATTTTCCATTATGAACACACATTTTACAATTACTGCTATCAATTGTTTTTAGCATTTCAGTCATAAGATGCACATTTTCTACAGACTTTTTGGTGGCTCCTGTTGTTCAGTGACATTCAAAGATCATGAGTTTTCTCTTTATAGCTGAGCTCTAATATGATAAGAAACAGGACAAACCGTTTTTATTATCAGGCTCTTTAACGGATGATCTGCTGTTATTGGAAATGTGTGCTGTTTTTTTTTCTTTCAGAGCTTTAAAGATTCAGTATGTGGTATTTATTGGCATCCCCTGAAGTTGCAAATGGCAGAAAATCTAATTCCCATCTTTCCTCCCTCTTGGCTGCCTCTAAAATCAAAACTTCATCATTAAAGTTGATGCTTTATTTTCCATTCTAGGTTTTGGGTTCAGCTCTTATGAACTCTGGTGCAGGTGACATGGAATGTCACACATTATGCAATATAAACAGAAAAATAAAAAGTTTCCATTATATGTTTAGACATAATGCCGCTAAATCTCATACATCTAATCTCTCCTCTCAGTTTGATTAAAAGCAGTTATAATACTACATAACTTAAAGTGGTGATTCCTTTGAATATTAAAAGCACACATCAGAATGTATTTTGGTTTCATTATATTTGCATTATCTAAGGGAGTTTAAGTAGTACTGTATTGTATAAACTGGAACTGATGCAGTATGTAGCAGGGATTTTTGTTTTTTGACAGTAAAACTGCAAAAAATAAAGGGACTTGGGGCTTTTATTCTCGAAGTTTTGTATCAAATATGAAAATATGAGTTCGTAAACCAGGACAAATGGTATAAGTTTTCAGGTGTTAATAAATTACAAGCATGATGCCAAGCGAATATTGAACTCTATGCCTGTATTCTTTCTCTCTCCCCGTTGGTGAATCCTATTAAGACCAGTGGCCAGTGCTCTAATCATTTCCATTCGCTGCTCCTCTCAGATGACTTGGGTTACAAAAACAAAGGAGGTGCCTCTCTTAAGCTCCTGTAGAAAGCATACCTACTGAAGCGAATGCATGCACGTGCATGCAACGTTAAGAAACACATGTGTTTACACCTTTAATGCACACATACTCACAATCTGCTTGAAAGTTATATTATCCCATGCAGCTCAGTGAAAGAATGTGAAATATTCCACTCCAACGTGCCACACATCCTTTAAGACCAAAGACTGGAGGGAATGACTAATATTGACTAATGGAAACCAAAGCAGTAGTGAAATGGAGATATACGAGTCTGAAATAAGGGAGGATGAGAACAGCCATTTTCAGACTCTTATGTGTCATTCCTGTCAGATCTGTTATGCCACAATATCACTTTTTCCATGCTTGATTTGGGAGTATTTCCTCTGAGTATCCTCCCAGCCAAGAACACAACGTTTTCTTTGCATTTGTCCTCTGCTGCCTTTTAAGCTGACTAAATAAGTATCAAATTAGTGTCAGCAAAGTACTTTTCTCATCTTATGTAACTTAAATAAATGCCTGTCTTTCTCTCTCAGGTCAGAATCTAGTGACACTTTAGATGTTCTGTCACAGAAACTGAAAAGTATCAAAGACATAGATGAGCTCACGAAAATGGTGAGTATTAACACACGTGAATTATTAAATTAAATGACACTTGTATACTCCTGCATGTCAACAGTGCTCTGACCTTAAATGTGCATTGACTCATAGCTCCGTGCTGCCAGTGAGTATGAGGAGAGGAAGATGATCAGAGCGGTAATTCGACAAATCAGAGATGAACAGGTGCAAGGTGAGTAAGAGTCCAAAATGGATAAAAGAGGAAGAGATTTCACTTGAATAAAATAAACAGCATGATCTTACTGATGGAAAACAAAATTTATATGACATAGGAAGATGATCTTAATTTTTTGCCTTTTCTTTACATATAATCCCTCATCTTAATTTGAACAATATCAGTAACAGTCTAATGAAATATAAGTGTGTGAATTACACATATGCCTAGACAATTTTTAGATTTGTGAATATAAAAATTTTACATAATCCTTCCAGTATCTATAACATAAATATATCTTATTCAGCTACCACTTGTCAAAGCCTGTGAGGTGTTTTGTTGGATTATTATTATTATTATCATTATCCTTTGATTATTATTGTCATCTGATGATTATTGTTACTAAAAATCAATATAAAGTCTAAATATTGGCAGGACTGTTGTGACTTAATAGTTAAGAGAAAACTTCTCAGACATCTTTTGGTTACAATCAGAATCCAAATCAGCTTTATTGTCATTTGCATATATCACAAGGACATCACAAACAAAATTTCACTTTGTTGCGGCCTCTCTAGGACCGCAACTGGATATAGCCATAACATGGTGCACAATCACAAAATATACACATTTTAAGAAGATATGAGGGTCCATTCCAGACATTTTATTCTTATGAAGTTTATTTTTGCACCAAATTGTAGCACTGTTTGGTCTGATGGGGGTGCTAAAATTGTAACTGACATGTCCCTGAAACACCACTGCACTTGAGATGAAATAAAATATGATGGCACATATAAATCAAGTTAGTGATAGAGGGTCTGCGTGACACAGTGTTGTCACTGTAGGTACTGAGACAGATCTACCTACAATCATGGATCAGATAGTGGATTCCTGCCATTCCTTAGCGCTGTCTGGTTTGTGTGAGGCCCCTCATCACTCTGTATCACCATGATGCATGGACACTGACTTTTCTGAACTATAATCTGAATTTCAATTCTCCCCATTTCCTACTTTTTAAAAGGAAAAGTTCTAAAAAGGGAAAGTGTGGAAAGAAGTGTTTGTCATGTACTTTCTTGTATAATTGGTAATGAATTTTGTGTCTTTTTAGGGACTGTAGAGAAGGTTAAAATTCCTGAGAGTGTGGATCTCCAGAAGAGTATTGGCACAGGGGTGAGTACTTTAAGTTAATAGAGCAATTGGTGTCATTCAGAATGAATGAAATCATTAAAAACTGATGGGGAAACTGTCTACAGCTAATGCTTGTTAATGTCAGCCTCTATTGCACAACTGAAGTGAGTGCAGACCAATTTGTGGGTTCTTAGTTTGTTCACATGGCAACAGGGACCACTGAGGTTTCTCTGCTGCCACAATGAAGAATGTAGAAAACAACAACAAGCATTGTGAATTTGACTCACACACTGTGTCATAAATGTGGCTGCACCACACACACATACATACACACACATACATATGTGCCTTGGCCAAGGAATGTGTTTTGTTTTTTTACATACTCATTCAGGTTTGGCCAAGTATGAAACCAGAGATAAAATGTACTCAAGCCTTGTGTTTAGTGTGAAGGCTGTAAATGTTTTTTGACAGAGACAGTCTCCCAGTCAGCCACTGTCTTTTAATTCTCTCCTATATGTGCAGGCTGTCACACTTTCATGCAGCCACACACTGAAATTAACTGCCTACAGTGAGTATACAATGTAAGAGCTCAGATCTGAAGTATTTAAAGAGTGATAATTGCGTTTTATTTGGTTTGATCAAGTATTTTGGTGTATTTTTTTGCTTCTTTATGACCCTTGACTGCGTCTCTCTGTAGCACTCCAGACTCCCAGCTGACAAGCCCTCTAGTGGAAACCAGCAGGAGTCTGTTTTCAGAGAAGCTAAATTTTTTATCTTGACTGGCTTACAAACTGAATTATATGCTTGTTGAAACAGACATGATGTGAAGACATAAAGCTTAACAGACTGCCAGGGGCCAGATGTTATCTTATCAGCTGTGTTTGATCAGCGCTTTTTGATGAACGATCTGTTCCCTGTTCATGAGATTTATGTGGAGAAAAACATTTGATTCTTACTCTGTGGTCAGTGTAGGTGGTTGTAAATAAGTCTTTTGAGTCAAGATTGAGAGACATCCATTGTATTTAGAGGAAACGGCACTCAGCTGCATTATCACTTCTTGTGGTTTGTTTTTAAAATGTTTTGCAAAACTGATATAAAGACGCAGAAATTAAAGACTTTTAAGATCAGTTGAGCAGCTTGTGGTTTGTGTGTGTGTGTGTGTGTGTATTCTTGTCCGATAGGAAGCAATGATAGCATGTTGACGTCACAGGATGCTTGGACATTCAGGCCTCTTTACCTCACTTCCTTTAAGACAGCTGAGTGGTACGGTGCTGAATTTGGGAGCCACAGGTGGTGTAATGGATGAGGGGGCTGGAAGCAGGACTAAACGGGGGAAGAGGGGAGGGAGGGGGGGGGGCATTTGGACAGACAGACAGCCCACCAGCTGTGCCTCAGCAGTCTAGTCTACGCTGGAATGGGGATGCAGCCAAAAACAACATCAGCCAGCAGCAGCAGGGCTCCTTCCAGTCACATCACAGCAGCGGATCTCTTTGAGCTGTGTGCAATTGTCCTGTGGCAGATGGAGGTCTCAGATAGGCCTGCACAGCAGGCAAACACACAGGCAACATGTGTACACTACAAACAGCATGAAATAAACGCAGACTGAAGACCGAAGAAAATGTGTGATGGTGTGCATTCTGCATAAGGAAAAACGTCACCTGGAAAATCTAGTTTAATTAGCTGATTAATATAGCTGTTGATCTATACTTGAACAGAATCCAGTATGCATTAGAAGTTAATGACTGTTTTTAATGGCCTTGGTTAACATGCAAGGAGAGCTGACTTACAGTAAAAGTTTCCTTTCATTCTTTTAGGAGAAACCATACTGAAACGGCTTATAAAAAAACTTTAATTACATGTGTGAAACAAAAAGAAATGTCAGTAGGAAAAAGGCTCTAAAGAAGCCCAATGAAGTCAGACGTCTGATAATTTTTTCATTGTATTTTATATATGGTTGTGCAGTAGTTTAAAAAAAAAAAAAGGAGGAAAAAAGAGGTCAATACAATGGCGGAGTGTGTCAAAAGTTAATGTGTCAACCAGGCAACCCTTTAACCTGTAAGGAAAGTGTGTTTGTGTGTGTGGTGGGGGTCAGATCCCTGTGGAGACAGACTGGGAGGGAGGGGAAGTCAAGGGAGTGGCCTGTTGGTATAATGTGTGTGTGGTGTTGCACATGTTTGTCTGTGTGTGTGTGTGTGATGTGGCTGAGGGAGCAGAGCGTCAGAGTAGCGGACGTCCTGACTCCAACAGGGTGACTGCTCAGAGTGAGAGACAGGGAGGCAGTCCGTCAGTCAGTCCAGTGAAGAGAAGGTAAATGCCACTTTCATTTTTCCTCCTGTTGAGGCTAAGGGGCCACACTTTTCCTCTCTGGCTTTCTTCTGTCTTTTTACATTTAAAGGCCCTTTCCTTCATCCATCTGTGGTTAATTTCTGGGTGACTGAAGAATGGGATATACCTGCCTCACAGGATTGTGTACTTAATGATTTATTGCTGAGATAAGGTGTCTACAATGGGTTCGGTTCATAGTAAGATCTGAGGATGTAGATGTTAACTTCATTAGGATGGGGATGAAAATGTATTATTCAAGATGCAGAAATGATGTTGGTAGAAAATTAACTGTAAAGAAATGATAGAGTAGCATTAGATTGTGTCTACTGATTTAACCCTGTGTGTTGTGTCTGAAGATCCTGGTTTGCATGTTGATAGGGTGTGTTTGGAGAGCTCAGGGAGGCTGTTACGTGAGCAGGTTTTGTTTATTCTCTGATCTCATCCTAAATATGTTGCAAGAAGAGACTTGAGGGAAGAGGAGCTTAACTGTCTAAAACCAGGCTACTTCGCAATGCAGGGGGTTTGGACACATGTATGATTGGGGAAGCCTGTTGTAGAAATGCAGAGTGTGTGTCCATTAAAAAAAAAAAGAAAAAGTGGCAGAAACTAAGCTTAGATTGGCATGTGATGATGTGCAGTAAGTAAAATGGGAATGAGCTGAGTTTTTGTGGGTTCCATCACTCTCTGCTGTGTGTGTATGTGATGTGGAGATGATTGCTACTTCATTCCAGCTACTGTATTTCAGTTATTGGAGTTTGGCCGAGCGTGTGGTTCTTGAGCCTGCAGTAATGGAAAATGAGCCACCAGGTTTCACGTGAAGGCATAGAAGACCCTAAAGTGGTCTGACCTCACCAGAAAAGTGATGGATTTAACATTCATGGAAAATTGGAGTATTGAAAGTTGACGCATTAATCCTTAGCTGATCTCAGCTGTCTGAACTGGTTGCTGAAGAAGGTGTGTGTCTCAGCACTGGCTCAGTACCAGCCTCATTGTTGGGTTTTTTTTTTGTGGCGTTAAAGGTTCAGAGGAGTCCAGATGGCCCACGCCTTGCTGTGGTCACAAGAGAGGACACTTGCTGTTTTTGTGTTTATGGGTAGAAGCTTTTGCAATTATAGTCAGACACAAACAGACTCCTGAAGCCAGATGGGAAGATCTGTGTTTGAGGTCGCCAACCACTACAGGAGAGGCGCTCTGAGTGTGGGACGGTGTCAGTGTTGGTTCCACTCTGTCAGGTCTTGGCTGCCGGGGCCAAAGGGAAGCCGCTAATGACAGCGTGGTGGCTGGCAAAAGGTCCTCGGCTCTGGTCTACGTCTCCAGTTCCACTTTATCTTCTTTTCTTTCCTCTGCCTCAGTGTCTCTGAGAAATATGTTCCCTGTGGTTTAGTGGGAGCTGTGAAATGATGGCTGTCTGTCTGACTGTTAGTAGAGGCAGGAGGAGTAGAGGGTGAGGAAAGACTTGTTGTCTCTAATTGTGTTTATGGCTCAAACACAATTATCTCCCCCTGTGACTCTTTGATTGAGTAACTCCGCTCAGAGGAGCGTGGTCTTTGTGTATGACCTGACCTCGCATTATTGCACTTTGGTGCCTTCAGCCTTTTGTGATGGGGAAAAAGATGGTTTTCTATTAGTCTGTGTCTTCCAAACTCACCAGATACTGTAATGACCCTTTAAAGGAGCATTCCATTGAATAGCAGATTTCCATTGTGCTGTCCCAGTCTGCCACCACTGTTCTGGAAAGCAAAAAAAAAAGACACAAAATCTGCAGCTGCCATTAAGAAAAGCATTATATGGAAAAAGTAGAAGCTGGAAAAAGTGACACTGGATGATCTAGAGTGTCAGAATTTTTTTTTGTTCTTTGAAAATACAGATTCTCCTTTCCTGTTTGCACTGCTTTAAACTGCTACAGTGTCTGATTACATTTTCTGCGCTCTATAATCTGCTCAAGGTGGGTAGGGAGGGGAAGGTCACAGTCAACAGAGCAGAAAGTCTTTCTTACCTCTGCCTCGCACTTTACTTTAAATTCAAGCAGACTTCGTGTTTGGTCACCCCATTAACTCGCAGTCACTCTCTGTCAGCTCTCGTCACACGCTGGACTGATTAAAAGCCTTTTAAGACACAAGGATACGATTTGTACGACTTTCACACTGCTACTGCTGACAACTGTGTCAGCCTCATGTTTATGATAACATTGTTTACACTTGGAAAACTGATTATGGCATGTGATTGTGTACTTGGGTGTGCGTGCTTTTGTTGCTTGCTTGAAAGATTGTGAATGTGTTTTTAGAAGCTTGTACGTATCATAGTACAACCTAGAGCTGTAATTGTATTTTCAGTTAGTAAGGTCCCGTTATGTGTATTTTTAGGACGCACCCAATTTTTTTTGTTCTTTCTTAACCCAGATGTCTCCTGTAAAACACCTTTCAGAAGATTATGCCTGCACCAAAATTCAACCTTTAGTATGAGCTAAAGAATGACGCACACCACCTGAAAGTCCGCCCACACAGGTTTTTTTGCCCTTCTAATAGAAGGGTTTATAAGTCCTCAGAGTGTTGTGGATTAAGAATATCTGGGAGAGTGATTTAAGGCAAGTGTGCTCACGTATTTGAGGAGTGTTATTTATGCAGCTGATTCTCCTGTGGATCAGTTCAAGGTCAGGCACCAGAGGGCCCACAGTAGTGCCGGCATCCACGTCTGTACCCCATCATCCTCCCCTCCACACCTCCCCTGTTTCCTCTCCATATGCCAAAACTCTGCTGCTGCTTCCCTGCCAGGAGAGTTCACCCTCCGCATTTGAGCTGTCACTTTACTTTAACAGTGCAAGTTAGTGCTAGAGAGCTGCGTCGATTTAGTCTAAAGGAAAAAGGGAATGTGCAATTAATGACAAGTGACATTTCTATTTATATGTGAAATAATTATTTTAAGTAGCTATTTATGAAACAGTTTTTATAGTACTTTAGATCACTAAATGCACTTGTGTTTTTTGTGTGTAGGGTCAAAACGCAGTAATGTCCCATCAGAGACAGAACTTTAATTAATTGCCATTCTGACTTTTATTTCAATATCAAGTATCTCCTTGTTTTGGATAATCCCTTATGGTGCAACTAAAGCATAAATTAAGTTAAATGTAAAACTGTGGGTCATAGTCTTTAAAATGTCCCGTCAGAGTAGGGGTGCACAATTAATCAAATTTTAACCGAAATCGCGATTTTAGCTGTGACAACAAAAATAAATAAATAAATAAATTGCGATTTATTCATTTATTTTATTTATTATTAGGTGGCCTCTGTTGCATAACATCAACATTTTTTAACCAGGACTGATTCATTATCCTCCCTTCCCACGAAAAGCTTCTCCATACACTAGCTGGAAAGAAAATAGTAAAGGTACGGAACACACTGAGCCGCCAAATAATTCATTTTCAACAAGCTGACAGTAGAAACAGCAACGCAACAGGCACTTTTTTTTTTTACTACAGACACTTCCCTTGGAATGGATAGACCGGATGTAAAAGTATTTGACTTGAGTATTTAACTTTTTTTTGTTTGTCTTATTTTGTTTATCCCTTAGTACATTCTTGGTTCTATTTCAATTTGTGATGTTAAATTGCATACATTCTGCACTGAAAAGTGTTTGTTCTTTGAAAATAGTGCAAAAAATTATTGTTTTAATTGTTGTTGAATAATCGTGATTTTATATATATATATATATTTCCTGTAGAGGAAATAGAAATCCCACTCTGCACATACAGTACTCAACTACAAACAATGAATGGAATATGACCCAACATCTATAGGAAAATGTACAGGGGGCTGCTCATTATTGAAAATTATAACCATCTTACTGCATTTTATTTATTATATTGGGGAAATTACCTAAAAGAAATACTTGTATTCAACTACATAAAGTTATAGCTATATAGTGAATTAAATTGTTTTCTGAAAGGTGTGAATCGTGACTTAATCAAAAAATTGTTTGATTCATGTAATGTATACATTCTTATAGAGCGTGTATCTTTAGTTCAGAAAGGAGCATAATTTCAAACATTTCCTTCTTGGATCATATCTGTCATTCAAAAAATGGGCAATACATTTAACTGTAAATGTGTGTTCTATGAAAGACCTGTGGACTTAATATCACCTATGTCCCCTAGTTTCCTCCGTCTATTTCTCTTAGGTGATGTAATTGTGCTTTGGTGAAGTCTAATGTATATTATGACATAGATATTCTTTGTAAAATAGCCTTTGGCTTTTTCCTGAAATGGGTATATGTGATCTGTCAGACTCTGCACCCATATTGTTTTGTTACTCTTTCGGACCTGTACATTGGAAAATAAAACAGACTTTTTACTTTTCCAGCTGGCATAACATGTTGGCTAAGTGTCTGAGGAGCGTTTGACCTTGACCTCCCAGAAAAGGCTGTTTTGATCACCAGCTGACCTCAAAGGCTGTGGATGTTTTCACTGCATTTGATTGGTGGGATGGGTTAGCATTTAAGAAGTATTAAGAAGTCACAAGAAAGGAGCACTAACATGTTGTGGTCTGTGAAATTAAAAGGGTGAGCTCTGTGGAAATACCCTAAGGATGTGTGTTTGTTTTTGTTTAATTTTTGTTTAACAGGAGACCGAGCGGGACAGTCTCAGTGAGCGAGAGTGTATCACATCTCAGATCCGTGAATTGCACAGCCAGCAGACACAACAAAGTCGAGAGCTGCAGAAAATAGGTGAGAAACACTTCAGACCAATCTTCACATGAGCTGTCCATTGCTTTATCTGCACAAATACAGCAACTTGTCCACCTTCATTATGAAATTAGAGCTATCCGTGCCTCGCTTTTCGACTATTGATACTGAAATGCTTGTGTACACTGTAAACAGTCACCAAAATGTCAAGCCTGGTAGATGCTAACGGCTTCGGTCCAACACTGACCACCTCTGTTGCATGTACCTGTGACTGCATGCTACCTTCTTCATGCAATTTCCTGCACTGCCTGTTAAAATACTCAATCAAAGGAGCCATTCTACTAAGGTGGGAGTCAGAAGGTCACAGTAGTTCAGGCTCTTTAAGCTTTTTCATCAAGCTTCATTAACTGTTTGGAGTCACTCACAGCTTTAGGTGTAATGACTTTAGCTTATTAAGTGTGAAGTAATTTCATTAACCACTCTGTTAGTTCAACCATTAATAAAGTGGTATGAATGTGAGCCTTCAGGATGCCATGAATGTCTTTCATTCACTTGAATGGCTGAAGCATTGTAGGCACTTTTGCAAAGACTAATTCTCAACAGCTTATAAAGTGACAATATTAGTACTTTACGCGCTAGTTTGGTGGTCTTTTTTTAACTATTGAGGTCTCTGATCCTGTAAATTGATTCCAGTTTGACCTTTTTCTGTTAAAACGTTCAGCAAACAAAAAGAAAACGGTAAATCACTCGTACATTTTAAACACCAAGCAAGTGACCTTTCTATTTAAGCAGAAACAAATGGATAATCCCCATAATTTAGGTAAAGAACCAAATTCCCCAAACTTGCATAATTTTTGGCTTTTTTTAAACTGACCTGACTGTCATAATACTGTGATTCTGTGTGGCCTGGCCAAGGATGGACTTGGCTCTGCATGTCCTTCTCATGGACCTAGTGTTGGTGTTGGATTATGGGAAATAGCAGAGGGAAACCCAGAAGCCACACCTCCGCTAAATAAAGCTGATACCAGGAACAGAATCAAGACCTCCTTGATGTGGTGCAGAAACTCCCCACTGTTCCTGATTTATCTCTACCTTACAATTTAAGCCAGGGTCAGGATAGGGTCAACAAAGAAGACCACCAAGCTAAGAGGTGGACACTGATGAACAGACAGATGCCGTTTATGGTTGAAGCAGGATGATGTGGGCAGGGTGAGCCTTGAATGGGTCACTGTCTGGGTGAAAGTAGCAGAAAATAAGAGAATGACTTGGACAGGTCTTTGAACATAGCACAAATCCATAACTTCCTCTCAGACAAAAAAAGGCTTATATTTACAAACTTTAACTCAATGACTGTGTGTCCAGTCAAACTGCATTCTGGGGCATACTGTAACCAAAAAGACTGTGATTTAGGAAATTAAATGTTAGCACAGACTTGCAATGGAATGTGCTCTGGATGTTACAACACCAAAAGAAAGTCCTGTTTCAGTTTAGTTTTAACACGAACAAAGATTTCACACAAAGTTACACAGAACCAAACACATTGACTTTTATTGGATGAAGTCTCCATCCACACAAGACCCTGGTCTGCATTTATTTAAGTTGCTGGTCCATAGATCCCTGTGCAGAAGTTTTGAACATTTCTGTTGTGAAGAAATAGGAAAAGCATGGGAGAGTAAATGATATGTGATGTAAATTGTATAAATGCTCTGATAGGAAGGCGATGCAAGGTGTGACAGTACTGTAATTAAGAAAATGTTTTATTTCCCAGGTGTGAAATGATTATAATAAACCTTAAAATATTCATCCTTCCCTGACTTTCTTGGTTACATACATTCATGATAACTGTGTGTTGACTGATTTCTATGTAGAGGTCAAGGGTCAGATATCCAGGAAAAGCCAAAGATCTGACATTTCCTCCCATTCTTCAAAAACCTCATGTCATCTTGTCTATTCTTCTACAGCAGCAGTAGATTTCAACACCAGCATAGCATTAGCTACTATCATCAACAAGTAGTGCCAAGCACAACAAACCCGACCCCTCGCAAATGTTTTACTTGATTTGCCTTATCTCTTATCATTGCAAAAACATATTTTTGGTTACCTTGACCTTTGACCTACATTAACCAAAATTTAATGGGATCTATTCTGAACCACCTGGCACCTTTTTTCTTCATCCTGTAGGTTTTGTGTGAAGTATGGACAGTAATCTAAAATGCAGAATACAGTTATTTATCAGGCAATGTTGTCACTGAGTTGTTGACTTCAAACAGATTTGATGTGTTTTTAGAACGTATCACATAATGATTTTGCATCCTCACCTTGTTAAGAGCTAAGATGTTTCAGTGATTATGTTCACATGCACTAAAAAAATCAGTGTTGCCTTTGTTCTAAAACTAAATTCCTAACAAGTTGTTTACATGGCCTTTTTTTTACAAAATCTTTTTTGGCTTCTATTCTCTCCCACCCAATGATGTTAACTGTTTGTAAATTGAGCTGTTTAAATTTATTTATTTTTGTACAAATGAATAAACTAAATAAACTAAACTAAACACGGCAAAGGAAAAACTTACATTTCACTTATATTCCTCTTCACATGAAGTCATCTACAGCTAATTAAAAATTATTTTTCACCTCAGAGTTTTTCACTAGTGGCAGTTTTTCAACTGTATGTAGCAATTTCTGAAAAAAGTTGGATTTTTGATACGTGCATCATATCTAAAAACATATTTTTGTTCTGTAATAGTGTTTAACAGTAGATGTGTTTCTCCTTCTGCCCAATATTATTGATTTTTGTTTGAATCATCTGTCTCTTCTAAGAAGGACCTCTGTCTTTACTCCAGATGACCATAAACTGTTGCAAAACATTACATAAACATTCCCCAAATGAATGTTCGCAGAATCCTCGTAAACCTGAACTAATGTCAACATATGAAAATCAGAAAATGAAAAAGGGTCAAACACAAAATGCTGTTTATATGCTACCTGCCATATTCAGAAGATTGTCCTATTTGGATAATAGTGGAACAATGGTGTCTCAGGGATGAGGTAGACATATTTAGATGTACCCTAAAATACCCTTTTGACAGAATGAATTGAATATAGTGTGTGTGTATCTCTGTTAAAGTAACACTGACCACTGAACAACAAGCAATACAAAACCAAAGCCTTGTACTGACCCCATCTCACCATTGACAAACATGAGGTTTCTTGGGTCATTACTTCGGTGCAGAAACCCTTGGCTGTCCTTTGTTCTCTATATATTCACTGGCAATCGAGTGCACAAGTGCACGCTGCTTTTGTAGCTATTTTTGAGTAAAATACCAGACCTTTCATTATCCAGAAGCAGTTGGGATTTTCCCAGAAATCGCCACACAATGGACATGACAGGTTCCCAATGGCATAAACATGGACAATAATACAAGTCCAGAAGAAGCCTTGTGTTTTGGCTCTCACTACAGTTGAGCAGTAATTGAGTTTGGGTTGAGTGCTTCATTAGATATAAGCTCTGCTGTCCAGTGGCTCAAAGTGTCACATTGGAGAATTACACCCATTTACTATCACATTTTCTGTTCAGACTTTATTATATAATTGTCTGGTCCATTTAATCAGCAGCACACCATGAAGTATATTCTACATAATGTTATGAGCATCATGTTCTCAGTGTGTACAGCAATGAGTAGAAACAAAGATCAGCTGCTTTAAATGAAGCTGTGGTTTTTCACTCTTGATCCAGTTGTGTTGAATGATGAAAGTAATTACTGACTGCCTCCAGTCAGACTGGAATCTGTTTGATTTGGTTTGTAAATGACAGACAAGCATACTTGGTGAACCCAATTTGGTTCCAGAGTTGGTGCAAGCACAGGTAATGAGAGAACATGATAAATATTCTCCATTTTCTTTATCTGCGCTACACAAACTACCTTGGATATTCAATTACTAAAAGTACCACGAGGTGTTAAAAGTACAGACTATCACATGGGGAGGATGTGAGCTCCACTGTGATGTTTGGAGTGTGGTTTCCTGAGGAGAGAAGGAGCAGTGAATGATCTAAGAAGGAAGGTCCCTGTTTCACCCCCACTTCCTCCTGGACTTATTGTAGTGGGCTACCACCTATGGCTGTGGCACATGCTCCCTCTCCTCAGCTGTAACTCCTTCATCTTTACGCACATCCACTGACACAATCTTCCAAATCTCGGTCAGGAACTGAGCCAGTCTGGAGGAAATGCCGACATCCCCTCATGTCTCCATGTGCCTCCTCTATGATCCCTGATATTTTCTAGCCTGGCCTCTCCAGGGTCCCAAAGGCTGCGGAAGTATTTAATTTCCATAATTTCAATGTGTCTTTCACTTGCATGTTTTATTTGTACTAGCGTTTTTTTTTTTAGCTGAATCAATAGGAGTATTATATTTTAAGTTTAATATCCACCAACATTGGGAGTTGTTATCATGGAGTGTTAGTCATACAACTTTTATTAATGTATTCTGGCAATTGTCTTTGAAGAATGTAATCAGTAATATTTCCTTATTACTGCCTTTGTTACATATTTTCAATAAGAATGTATATGTCTGTTCTCTTCAATCTTTCTTTATGTGCTGAATGTGTGTTTCGATATTCCAAGAGCAAGCTGTTGTGTGCTACTGTGCATGGGCCAAATCTGTTTGCACAAGCATGTTTCATGTCTTGTATGAAAAAGAAAAAAAATCACAAAAGGGGCTCATTACACATAATTTTCTGAGCCCTCAGAACTTTTTCTGTTATTGAAAAAATAGCAAACGCATTAAATGAGAAAACTATTACAATCTCATTTGATTACACTGCTCTACAATTTTTTAGAAAGTACCTGCTTCAGACATTAAGTGTGCTAAATCTTACATCCTTTAATAAGATGAATCAGAAAACAAATGACAAAAGTGCTGGTTAGCTCATGTTTTTAATATATATGATGGTGTGTTATTCTACATATGGTCGTGTATGTACTACATGTATACAATGGATTTCCAAAAGAATGTGTAAATTGAATGTATCATAATGTGCAAACAGTGTTTTAAAGGAACTCTTGAGACCAATATTCCTTTAGAGTAAAACCTATTCTCTTGGTAATTCTAAGTATTTCACAATTTGACCCAAGACTTATCTTGGAATCTTGAGCCAACCAAGCACTTAAGAATTAAGTTTTATTTATCAGTAACACACATGGTAATATTTCATTAGTTTTATTCCAGAAGCATTTTACTTATAGACCAGTGTTACACTCTTGTCAAACCACTGCATTGCTGATGCAACTGTTGTTATTTTGTAGGTTCCAACTCAGGCATGGTGTTGGTTCTAGATCAGCTGGTGAAGGATGATGCTTCCAGGCCTTTACTGATCCAACCTGAAAGAGAAGCTGTGACTCCAGAGCCTGATTTGGTCCTGTCCCAGCATCAGAGGTCTGGTTCCACAGCCTCCGACCACAGCGTCACCTCGGTGCATTCCAGGTCCAATCTGGATTCGGTGTCTTCAGAGAAGAGTCTGGGCTCCAGCTTCAGAGCCAGACTGGACTCTGGAGCCTCAGACAGGAGTCAGGGTTCGTCCCAGCGCGGCCGTCTGGACTCTGGAGCATCAGAGCGAAGCGTCAGCTCCTTGTCCAATGTCAGGAAGAGAGTGGACTCGGATGTCTCTGATTCTGGTGCTGGTCCTAGACCTCGCTTGGGCTCTGGGATGTCAGACAGCATAGATATGTTGTCAAGGAAACGGACTGACTCGGTAACATCTGATCAGAGTGCAAGTATGTCTTCTGAGGACAGAGGCCCAGAGGCAGCCACCAGTGGGTCAGCTTACAGCACCGATTCAGAAACTGAGAGCAAAAGCCAAGCTCCAGACAGTGTCCCAGCTCAGTCCAGTCAGGACTCCACCAACCAGGACCAGCCTGACGGTGGCGTGCTGTCTCGCAAAGATCCTAAAAATGGCCTCTTTAATGGGAGCACCAAAGGGAAAACTGACTCCCTGAACCAAAAGGTAGAGTCGATGACCTTTCTGTTGGGTTTGGAAAACTGAAGCAAATTAAAAAATCAACAAACAAATATGGTGATGCCAAGCAAATTAAATACTTCTATGAGGGATCCCTGAATGATTTAATACAAATTTTGTGATCATAAACCATTCTTTACAAAATTAAGCACTTATTAAACCTCTTAACCATCAGTAGTTCTTATTAATTGAATTGACCCACTGCACCACTGTTAGTTTTTAATTTCCTTTCTTTTCCTATCTTTACTTTAAACTATAAAAGTAATAATGGAGGTATTTTAGAGGTAGTATAATCACTTAAATCCAACTGGAGAGCTACAATAGACCTTTGTACTTATTTTTACTGCACCACTAGAGTGGGGTGTTGAGCTTCTTCACAGCATCCACCTAGAGTCTTAATAGCCCTCCGTTTCTTTCTTTCCATCTCATTAACCATGACAAGAGACCCCTGACAGTCCATTCTTCAGTGACACCAGGTCCCATTGGTATCTATAAACACAACATGCTCAGCTCATATTTGACTTCTGTTATTCAGCCGCACAAACAATACGTGCATGTGTCTGCTTCACCTCAGCAGAGCGTCAACCTCACCTGCTGTCACAGTGGGTTACACAGTGTAACGGGCCAGAGGTTCTGTCTCTCCTCATCCTACAGCACAGAGAGGACACTGTTTCTGCATTGACTGTTAAATGTTAGCCAATAGTTCCCATCTCAGGGGCCTTAGGTCACCATGACGACATTGTGTTATTCCTCTAAATGTGTTTACCCAAAGTTAGCCTCGTACTTCTTTTATTGTTGCCTGTTATATACGATGATGCTCAGTCTCCTGATAGTAATGTAAACACTCTGGGGCCCATCCTGGTCCTACTGCCAAAAAAAGAACAGAGGCCCGCTGCTTCAGTCCAAACACAAATGTTACATAATGAAAACACCATTGCCTGGTTCTGTATTTAGGTCTGTATGTAGCTGTCATCGCAGCCTTCAATGCTGATTATAGTGTAGATTATTGGCTCTGGTGAATGTGCATAGTTGTGTTCACAATGGGTATAGGGTTTTTAATTCAGTGTATATTGATGTTTAACACTCTCTACTTTGACTAATGCTTGGGATTATTTTTTTTTTTTTTAGGTGACTGGAAATGATGGTCTGACCCTCAAAACAAAGGATTCTGGTAAGAAATCTATAGAACTATTGAATCCAATATAAGATGATGAAATATGAGGATTACTAAATGCACTAAACTGAGGACACTAAATGGATCTCTTCAGTAATAAAACACAATACTTTAATGACCTTTTATATAAGAAGGACTTTGGACAGAGCTTTTTAATCCACATAAACTATTAATCACTGTATCAGATCAATGTGAATGGCCTGCAGATATATTGTTTAGGATACTTATTAAGGATAAATTTAGCTTCTCAAGTATGTTGCGGTTTTTAATCCTTATGCGATGACTTTTGCTATTCTGGTTTTGATTGTCAAAGGTGGATTCCCAGTTTTACTATTGTCCAACACATCTAGAACTTATGAAAAGTTGCAGCTGTAACCTCTCTACTCACGGAGATTTTCACTGTCCTCTTCATTGATGGACTCCATTAAGGCTACTATTCTATAAACTGTGATTTCCTTACTGAGTAGCACATCTTTTTTGTTTGTTGAGAGGACTTGAGTGTCTTCACCTATAATCGCTGATGGGGTTTTTTTCCATTTTGAGTATCTGTGCCAAAGCATGAGCTTTGTACACATTATCTGACAGCATTAAGCTTCAAAGAAAGTAAAAAAAAATAATCCATGAAGGGAAGAAACATGTCCTGTGAAGTCCAAAAAATAGTTACTGAAAGATGATGAAATGGGGGAGGTTAGGTCAAGAAAAAAATAAGGGGGCTGGAAGAAAACCTAAAGCGAGGAGGAGAGGAGGATTTTCGAGGTGGAGGAGGACACGATACTATAAATGAGCTAAATTCAGACTGACTAGTGGAAGAGATCTGTCTCTTGTGCTTTTTCAGTATTTTTATACTCATTTTTGACATTTTGCCTTTACAGCACCTGTGAGAAAAGATGCTATTTTGGAGCAGTTCAATCGCACCAACTCTGTACGTGACCGGATGCGCAAGTTCACAGAGACCACTCAGAACCAAAATGTTCCCGCTTTGAAGAATGGTCCTCTGAGAAATGGGACCTCTTCCAACATTAGTGGCCACACAAATCTGTCTAGAGCTGCTGAGCTGTTTACACACACAGCAGCATCCATCGGCACATCTGGAGACAAGCCAGTAAGGCCACGTGTGGACTCCACATCTCGCACCTCTGCCGCCTCCTCCAGCACAGGAAGCACATCCCAGAGTCAGGCCACACATCAGCCAAGGGGTGTGACCAGCAAACCTCTGTCTTCAGTCGGCCAATCCCAGAACTCCCTGGGTGGGACAAGACATCCAGCTGAAAAGGATGTGCACGCCTCGAGTAACTCAAAGGAAGACAGGACCCCAGGGAGAGAAGTTGGGCAGCAGGTCACCCAGGGAGAGGCAGACCCGGACATGAAGACTTTCCTCACCATTGAGATCAAGGATGGGCGTACCACCACATCCTCGACATCATCCCCCAGGGGCAACATCATACCCATCACTACCATGACGCCACGCCTCACTACGAGCACTATGGGACAAAGAGCAGGTAGGAACAGAAGTCATTTAGCTCAATCTGGACTCAAATAACCAACAGACAAAACTCGGTCTTATACTATTTACAAGCCAACTGAAAGACGTTCTGTATCACTTTCCCTTTTAACTTCAACATGCACCTCATTTTGTTGATCAAACTTCTTTACACTGATTTCCAAAGGACTTGTATTGTATGAAAAGCTACTGGCCACTGTGTTTGGGCAGTATGAATCTTAATTTAGCCACTGTATGTCTTTCCATTTTTAATATAAACTTTTAGATCACAAAGGAATCCCAGTCGTTGTAGGAGGGGACATCGGTCACATGTGGGATGATGACAAGGGGTTTTGTGAGGATAGGGTACACCAAGTGTTGCACATGCATGAGTGGGGATAAATGTTAGGGCTGAATATGAAATGGCATTGTTGCTCTGAAGAATATTTGTTATAGAGTGGGTATGTTACTGCAGAGTGGAGGGGGAGAGGTCAGTGGTCAACAGCAGAGTGGATAAGGACAAAGAAAACAACTGGCTGTCTCAGGCCTCACTGAATAGCAATACTGTTACTCTATAGCAGCAGACAAACAGTACAGTGTTTTGTTTGCTACATACTGTTGATATCATTGTCTTAAAATGAACACAAATATAATTATGCTATTCATCCATAATTAGATTTTAGATAAAAAATGTTCTTCAGCAAATGGCGAGTTTCCCTGATGTGACCTTAGAATCTACTTCACAGGTCACACTCAGAAAATACTCTTAAGTAAACTAAAAACATGTGCAACATGCTAAGCTTTTTAATTGATCTGTAGGGTTATGCTTTGAAAATAATATGAACAGGAATAAGTCAACATAGAAATGAGTATACAATCCTTGTATAGCAGATAAAATCATTGTTGCATGTCCAAAATAGTAATAAAAACAGGAGGAAGTACACATTTTAATTAGAATATTATAGTAAAAACAAATGGTTGGAAATATTACCAAAAAATTAAAATGGAAATTATGAAATATTTAAGTGAGTGTGTGTCAATCCTGATAAATGTTTACGAGTGGTTCTGTGCTCACAGAACATGTGCTCGTGTACAGTGATACGCCTCCTCAGTTGATATGCATAGTGCAAGCCTTCCCAGCATGGATTCATTAAGAGCATGTAACACAAACACAAGTAGCATGAATCCTCCATCCATTTATGAAGCAAAGCTGCTACAGCTGCTGCTACGCGCTGTCCAAACAAGATGTCTTGGGTTTCAGCTGTTTCCAGCAACCGGGACCTCCAACCCAAACAGTTTACTTAAGACTGGAGCTGAACCTGTGCAATTACACCCTCCTCACTTTTTTTTCTCAGGACACTTTCAGGCAGCCCTGCTTAGCTCCTTCACAAAGGTCACACAGTTTCTTTTCGTCTCAGTTTGCTTTAATGGTTTTGGGCTCCTTATTTGGGAACCTGTCTTCTAAGTGAAGCTGTGATCAAGTCTCCGGTTTCAATCAATAACACCTAGCAGGAGTTTTAAATGTACACTGTGTTGCACTGGTGAACATCAATCCAGCATTTTATAGAACTGTGTGAGAGCTGAGCAAAGTCATGTGGGTGATTTGTGTATGAGAACAGGTCAAAAGGAAACACGTGTGAATACTCTTGGAAGAAGATGAAGAGAGTTGTTTATGTTACAGGTGGCGTCCTCTACATTTTCTCATTTGTCTCTCAGTTGACATGAGGCCATATTGTTTATGACAGAATGGCAGCTTATGTAATTGACTAATGGTCACCATCAACTCTGAAGAAAACATTCATACATTTCAGTTTAGTTCAGCACAATCGCATGTCACACCTGTACATTTTACATTAATGTCTGATCATTCTAATCACAGTCCATATTGTTGTTTTTTTTTCTTTTCTATATCAGATTTGACCCTTGGCCTCAGAGCGACACCATTCAAGATCTCTTCAACCAACTTCTCCTCTGGATCCTCCCTCAAGGTACTGTTTTAACCCATAAACACCCAAACAGCCGCCAGTGACTAAAAGCATGTACACATCTAAAGTGTTCCAAGACCTGTTGAGCCACTAATCCTATCAATATATGTAAATAATTGGTGTAAAATTTGTCATTTTTTTCATGGCTCCATAGTGAATGTGGAAACACTATCTTCAGCATTGATTCACTAGGAAAACCCATGTAGTATGATAAATGACAGTGGATGGAGATGCTTGTTTTTATAATTGGTTATTAATATCTTTGCAGAAAAATTAACTTTTTCTTCAGTTTTCTCTGTTTTTTTATAGAATAACCCTTAACTTTAATCAGAATTTTAATGAACATCTACATGATAAGCAAATTAAATATAGGTAAATACCCGATATGCATTTACAAAATGCAAAATACAGAGGATAAAAATAGAATTTGTGATTAATCACTTTAGAAAGCTTAAATAAGGAAAATTAATTTGGGAACTGCCACAAAAATAGCACTGGGTCTTTATAGGTTAAACATGCTTTTAAACAATTGCTATATCAATGTGCTACAGAAGTATGAAAGACTTTGTCAAACAAAAATTAAAACCAAGCTCATTAACATTTTGTTTTATATCCAATTCAATTCCATCTGCTTCATCTGCTATGTTTTTTCTGGAGTTACTGTCAAAGCAATCCCCAATAAAGGCCCTAAAAGTAACTGAGCTGGGACAGTGAAAGACAGACAGAGTGAGAGGAAAGGAGGGAGAGATGGGAAGAACAGTGTTTATCAAACACAGAGTGGGTAGCCAGTCACATCTGTCCTTGTAGGGTATGTGAAGGAGAGAGAGGGGGTGGGGGGAGTGGGAGGGGCTCAGGGCATTCCTTGTTTTCTCTGTCGGCCTTACCCACTGAGATTTATCTTGGAAATGTTTCCTAAATCACACCTGTCTGTCTTCATCTTAAGCAATTATTGCTTCAAAACACATGTCGACAGAAGTTCTTCATGGCGTCTTTTCTTAACCGTGAGATGCAACACTTGCCTTGTATTTTTTCTTACTTTGATTGGCTGAGACTGACCAGACCAAAGTGATGGCTGTCAGAATGACTTAAGAGTACAGGCCGCTCTCCCTTTTACCTCATTCCTGTAACTCCTCCATCCTCCATTAAAGGAAGTGTGTTCATGAATGGAGAGAGGGGGGGGGGGATTGGGCATTTAAGGAGAAGAGAAGTGATGTCCTCTTGACTCCTTTTGGCTCTCTCTTTCACCCCCCACCCCCACCCCCCCCCCCCCCAAGTCAGGAAAAGTGGTAATCTAGTTATGGGATCAGGGAGGTGGTTAATTAGGGTTGGAGGAGGCTCTTTTGAGGCTGCAGGGTGGATTTAACGTATTGTGTGAGACTGTCTCCATCAGTTAGATCTTCACTGAGACATAGGGTACAAATTAAGAAACAACAGTGGCCGACTTTCTTTTAAGACTCTGCAGGAAGACGACCACAGATTCTGCAGGAGATGAGATTTACACTTGATTAAACTGAACCCTTTTACAACAATAAGAGCAGCATGCAGGTAATGTTTTTATGTGTCACCATGTGTATACTGTAGATGCACTTTACAATAGGTGTAGAATACAAAATAATCAGAGCAAATTTTTTTGTCACTATCTCACAGTTTACAAGTGAAAATTCAGCTGTTTCTACTCATTTGTTGACATTTCTAACTGTCCTTGAATATCTAGAACTAAAGTCAGAGTTATACTGTTGTCAGGTAATGTTTTTGTGTGTCAGCGTGTGTGTAGATGCACTTTACAATAGGTATACAATACAAAACAACCAGAACACATTTTTTTTGTCACTATCTCATAGTTTACAAGTGAAAATTCAGGTGTTTCTACTCATGTTGACATTTCTAACTGTCCTTGAATATCTAGAACTAAAGTCAGAGTTATACTGTCGTCACATTTAATGCTTGTTATCTGTTGGAGTTGAGAACTTAGTTGATTGAGTTTCCACAAAAACAGAAACCTTCAAAAATGACTGATATCTGGCTGCTATTCTCTGAATATTTGCTGCAAATAAGTTTATATGTGATGACAGCAGTAATTGGAAACCTGTAAACTAAATGTCAGAGTTATTATTCATTTTAATCTGTGTATACTGCTGTACAAGACCATATATATCCCAATCTGCATCATCACAACAGCCTCTGCTGATAAATGATAATGTTAGGACACTAAGCTTTTCTTATCTTCCTTTGCTTTTCATCATAATGATATGTTTATTAGTAGAGTATTTAGACACAGGTTTGACCATGCACTCATAGAGCACAATGACCTGACTGATGAGACTATAAAACATCAGCAGACAAGGGAGTCTGATCCTGGGACCACCTGTTCTTAGACTTTCACTGACTTAACAGTTCAGGGTTATGTGAGAGGAGAGGATGACTCCTAAAGAGAAGCAAAGAAGTGTGTTTACTGAATTCACTTGTCGTGTAATTTAATCTTTGCTAGAGTGTGCAGATACAATTTGTAAGATAAAATTAGGTTTATAGAGCCTTACTTCCTCTCAGATCTGGTTGGGTGGTCTACACAATTTAAAACCTGCACTGTTTTGTTAGGTAGTTTTTTAAATTCTACTAAAACATGTTATTATTTATGCATTTGACTGCCTCAGTGGGTCAACAAAGAGAAATGTGAAATAAAAGGCAAAAAACAAACATAAATTAAAATGATGGAGCTGCACTTTATTTGGTATAAAAGCACAGCTTTAATTAATGGCCATGTCAAGATGCTAGTTGTATTTTTAGGAGAGTGATAAGAGTGTGTGTCAGGTTGACTACTGGTTATTGACGCCGCCCAGTCCAAATTATCACAGCTGTCTCTGCTCATCTTCGTGGTCCATCCATCCATACCAACCATTGCACACGGTCTTGAACACAAAATAAATAATGCTTTTGCTTTACAAACCATGGTGATGACTGATCAGGTCGTATTTTTCCTGCAGCCACAGATTAGGACCGAGCCTGGACCCTCTCTACTAAAATACTGCTGCATGAACATGCACATGTACCCAGAGGCCTGCAGTCAGTGTTAGACTGCCCCACTGTCACACAGGGATAAGAACCCCATTGTTAACATACTGCTGATCCATGACACATGCCGATTACACAAGTGCACATGTGTCACAGGCTAAAGCCAGGGTTCATGTGGTGGAGAAAAGGTCTGAGGGAATTGACTGAACAGATGAACTTTATGAACTCTTCAGTGGACAACAAATAAAAATCATCAAATTTAAAGAGTTTCTCAGTCACTTACTGCAAACACAAAATGGACACACTTGACAATAGGAAGGATTGTAGCACTTTTTAAACTTGTTTACTTTTAAATTTATATATATATATATATTCTCTCTCTGAGGAGAGAGTGACTTATCCTTGAATGATTTCTTTTATTTTTGCTTAAAGATCATTGCTTCATTATAGAACTGTTTATTGTAAATGTTTATTGTCAACTAGAGCACTTTGGGTTTTTTTCTTTAGATCAATCCCTTTTGCTTCACAATAACCATAAACAGTGGCACATAAAAGAAGGAAGGAGAGGTTTAGTCTGCATAATTAAACAGAAACCCAGATCTATGCTTTTTGTGCATAAAAGTAGTATTCAGTATCAAAGTAGTTTCATCTTTTTCCTATCTCAATAAATCACATTATATTTCTGTAGCTCACTGCTTTGGTGCATGCAAGATTAGAGTTATGCCCTTTTTGGGTTTTGTACCTCTTCCCTCAGCTCTGTTACATATCTCTTTTAACAGTAAATGTTAGAGCTGCTGTACTTACCTGTAAATCTCTTTTGAGGTCATGTCTGTACTTATACTTTTCTACATGAACCAAACATCCAAACACTGGAACTGATTATTTAGATTTTTGACAATTCATGCATTGTGTAGACAAATGAAATAACCAACCAAATGCTGTCACCACATTATAAAGGAAATGTGTGGCATTTAACATTTATAATATGGTGTAAATACAGCCTGGAATATTCCAATACATCATCAGTAAGCTTTTAATAACAGCCTGTTATATAAACATTTGACTAATAAAACCTTTTGTCATCACGCTCAGATAGCTCTTAATTTAACACAAAAAGCACTTGAAGCATCCCAATAAACAGCATTTCAGGATACACTGTTTATAGCCTAAAACAGTCTTAGCAAGGTTGTGAAGTCTTTCCCAGGATCTTTAGCCCAGTGTCATTTCAGCCTCTGTGCACTGGTGCCTCAGTCTTCTCTTTGTCATTCATAGACTTGCTCTTTTTTTGCATAACAGTCATGGACTCACCATTCAGTTACATATTATTAAAAACACACTGAAGCATTAATGTGTGACTCTTTGAACTCCGCTCAAGCCTAGTTAAACCTCATCGCCTGCCATTTGAGGTGTGAAGGACAAGGGCTCTAAATAAAAGGAAAGTTGAAAGTAGGACGAGTGAGTTTTCTAAATTGTTGCCCCTAGTGTCCCCCCCCGCCCTCCCTCAGGCCTCTACCGTTGCCCCAGGACTCATTGGCTCAGTGGAATAATGACCAGGCCAAAGATAAATAGACGAGTCTGTGGCACCTGGAAAAGGGGGGAGGAGCTTCTGCTGTCTGGGAAACGGGATTCCTTGCATTCTGATTGGCTGCCAGTGTGTAGGCCACTAAAGAGGGGAGATTTGCTGGAGGTATAAAAGCTGTTTGTTGTTCTAGAAGGTCTCTGTAAATAGGCAGACACAGAGGACACCTCTCTAAGACAAAGGACAAAGTCTTCCAATTTCACTGCTCCTCTGTTTAGACTTAACCAGATTGTAATTTAAGGAGCTCCTGATTTGTATTTTTTTTTTTATTCTTAAATACCAAATTTTCCGTGTAATATTTTGTGCCATTACTCTGGACATGCCTGGAGTGAATCTGGACTTCCTCCCAGCCTCCCAGGCTCCAGAGGTGCTCGGCAGCCCAGATGGTGTATGTGCAGAGTCTGGTCTGGAGGAGGTGATAGGTGATCTGCTTGCACAGGACGATGAAGAGGAGCCCTTTGGAGAGAGAAAGTTTGAGTTAACGCTGCGTTGTGCTGTGGGGGAGATCCATAGTGACCTGCAGGCCTTTGGGACGCGGGTGGACAGACAGCTGGAGGAGGCAGTGACCCAGGTGACACCACTGGCTGAAGCTGTGACCAGGCTGCAGGAGGACAACCAGAGGCTGAGGATTCAGCAGGAGATACTTGTGAAGCAAGTGGAGGCCCTGTGCCAGGCAATGGGGCTCCCAGATCCCTCACTTCATGCACTGCCCAGTACTGAAACTCTATGTGAAACCAATCCTCCATCCAGTGGTTCTCCATCCACTGGTTCTCCATCCAGTGATTCTTCATCCAGTGACTCTTCATCCTGCAAACCTCAGACCACTGGATTTAATACCCACCAGGAAAGCTCATCCTGCACCTCCCCAGATCCTTCATCTAGTGTTCTAGAGGATACCTCATCTAGTGCAACACCGGACACTCCAATATGTGAACCCCAGGACTCAGACTCTTTATCGAACAGGACAAACACTGCTCAGACTCCAGAGCCTTCCGCTGTCCGTCACCCCCCTACATTTGCTACCTGCCGATCTCTTTCTGCTCCGTCTCTGATGGGACACATTTCATGCAACAACACGGTATTGTTGCGTTTATGCTTCTCATCCTGACACGTTTTGATTCAGATAAGCTGCCTGATATTTAGGAATGTCTTTTGTTCCATTGTTGAAAATACCTCTGTGTCAGCTGGCCTTGAGGTTCTTTGCAACATTTCAGTGACACATGCTGGTCTTGTCACGTACTGTAACTGCCAAAAAAAATGTTCCTCCTAAATTTCTGTCCACTCAAATCAAATCCCATACTATGTGTTCACTTAATTTTAACAAAGCTTTACCATTTCAGCTGTCATTCATTTCTGGGAGATTGTGTTTATGTGGTGGGCTTTAGTGCACTCTGTCACGATGGTATTCCAGTCCTTTTAACACCATGTGTTTCTGATTGTATCCTGGAAACACTCCTGTATGTGTATGAAAGAGAGAACGTGCATAGTCTGAAAGCATAAAAAAGGTTGTTCTTTAACAGTAACTATAGCTCTGATCTATAGCTCCTGTAAAATCTATAATGCTCACTTTGGCAAGAACAAGATCTGTGCATTAGAAATTTTTCAGAAAGTATCCATGTATTAAAAAGGTTTTACTTGTCTGGCTCAAGAGCCACACCAGGATTTAAGGTATTACTTTCTCATTTCAGAGGTCAGTGCAGAAATTTATGACCAATAACCAGTCCTCCCTCATTTTCAATGTTTGTTTTATCTCACTGAAAAATAGTGAGCCTTCCAGCAACAAACACTGTGTCAATGTGTTTGCACTGATGACATTCTGATATTAAGTATTTTCAGCATTACCTTCAGTTATTCAGCAGTCTGTATTTCAAACTCAAGGGTAATCTTACAAAGACAGCTGAGTCTGCCTATCAACATCTTCAGTTAGGAGATGGACCTCAGTAAAATGTTAACACTGATAGGAGTTTCTTTCCACTAGGAATAAAATGTAAATGTGTATTAAGCCTGTGGTTGAAGAGAATATTAAAAACAAATATAAAGTAATGGTTCACACAAGTTACATAATATCTATTAAGTTATTAAAATGGAAATATAGGCACTAAATTTGATAGTGACAATTGTATTTACATACCAGTAAACAGCAGTAAGTATTTGTTTTGAAAAAAAGAAGAGAGTATTCTTTGCATTGAGGTCTTAAATTTAGCAAAATGCACCATTGTTCATATGTTGTTTGGCACAAATAACATTGTGCCTCCATGTGGGGCCTCCAAAACACATGAATCTGTTGTGAACTAACCAAAAATACTACATTAGGAAATGTTTGGTTAAAATATTAACTGACCCTTAAAACATGATTAAGGTTATCTGGGATTTTCTCAGCCCACACATTCTGTCATTGCTTAACTGAGAGGCCTTGTTTGGCTCTGTTGTGTACCAAAACATTCCTTGTCGGTCAAGTGCCTTTCAGTCTCGGCCTGTCCCATGGATCAGAACTGAATCAGAACCCTGGAAACCAGTTTCCACCCATGATCACCCACTGCAGGCTGTGCTGGGCATTGTCCGTCCCCGGTGAGACCTGACCACGCTGAAGGAGGCCCGGGTTGCTGTGGACAGGAATGGAGCCAGCTGTCCGAGCTATATCTGGACCTGGAATGAGTTTCAACAAAAGCACTGAAGGCACAGCAAGAGCCCAAAGTCTGTCATAGGCATTTATATGAAAGGTTATGAGGTGTTAAGAGATGTTTTCTCTATGATTTAGGCCCACTCAGAATGTGCTGGGAGATGGCCAGAGTTGACTTAACAACTTCTAATGTTGTAGCCGTACTCAATAGTGCTTCACTTCCTCTTCAGCATCCTTTTTATTTTCTGCTGCTACATTCACGCCCATCTGGTGTGTTTATACCAGAAATTACGGCTTCCCTCTGAGTTTATATCTACTAATGCATTATTCCCATTTTATTGCCACAATGATGTTCTTGTCACATAAACTCTTGGTGCAGCAGTTCAGTATCATTTCTAAAGACACTCACTGTGTCAGTCACACTCCATCAACTACGTTAACAGTAACTTGGCAGAGTAACTCATGCGCTCATGTGCTTACTGTCGCTTTCCCTGGCATCGCTGCAAAGTGGAAGGGGTGGTGGGAAGAAATAACAAGTGGGCAGAGAAAGATGTGGGCTCTGCAACCTACCTTTAACAAACATGCCTATTATGGCTGCAACCTGTTTAATTCAAATCCTTTGGTCATAGCGACCTTGAGCTGTTGTTTTTCTAAACCTTCATCCTGGTCTTAGATCAGGTGTTTCACTGGCAGGAGCTCAAATGGTATCGCATATGTCCAACTATGGTCATAATTTTTCTTTTTTCTTTTCAGTCTAGTCTGCGACGCTCAGCATCCTGTTGCATGTCTGTGATTGCATGTGATGTGTGCTCATGGTCTGCGTGTGCATTTGTGATATGTTCTTCTGCAGATGGAGACGGAGCCCATTGTCGCCTCTGAGCCGATGTTTTCAGCTGGGCCGTCTGTCCAGGTGCCATGTAACGTTCCGGCCGTCCCCAACGGCTCCACCAAACTGGAGGAATATTCCGGAAAAATGACAGCTGAACAGCTGGCTGCCATCGAGGATGAAGAGCTGCTTGACAAAATGGTACTTAGAAATCCAAGTAATAAATCTGATTGATTTAATGAACACCACTATCTGGGTTTTCACTAAAACTAATTGTTATATTTGGAAAACTCCAGGAAGAGTATTGTTTTGTTTTGCACTATGCTATTTAAGAACTGCATACCTAAAAAGAACTATGAAATTTTTAGCTTTTTGTGTGAACAGACCTCTAATTGTTTCCATTCGTGTGTTTTTTTTCCTTTTAACAGCTTGATGAGTCAAAAGACTTTGAAGAAAGGAAAATGATCCGTGCAGCTATGAGAGACCTTCGCAAGAGAAAAAGAGGTAACATTACAAATAACTCACTCTGACTTGTCCATCTACGTTAATGTTTTTGCTTCATACTTATGCATAACTTCACTTTCTTGTTTCAGGCCAAAAAAAGTTACAGTTAAAATGTTTTATACATTTCAATACTAGTTAATTATTAAATGAACCCACAATTTTGTTTACATTATTTCTATCCAGAGGCCAAGCTGGGATGTACTCAAGAGGAAATGGGTAGGACAGGTTGGTGTGCAGTGTGCATTAACAACTGATAATTGCCTGCGTTTGTCTTTGCACCATCCTGTCATTGTCACACTAGAGCACCAAGTGAAATCTGATGATTTTTGAGGTGTGCGATGGAGGATATGTCAACCGTTTTGTTAACATGCATGAATGTGACTGTTTTCCACTTATCTCGGTGTGCTGTTTCAGTATGTTCCTCAGTTAAAGTATTTGGTCTTGCATTCACCATTTGTTTTCACCAGACATCTGGTTACGTTGAGCTGACAGTTGTACTTGCTAATTGGATGCCTAACTTGGTGTCTGTGCTAAAGAATTCTGTCATGGTTCAGTGCACTCAGTGGTAGGAGAGTCTTGGAATTACAGTGGTGTGAATCACCTTTATGTTTTTGTTATGAAACTGTATCTTAACTTAAATATCTTAAAGAATGAAATGACGTAGTATATTTAAACAGATGTAGATGCCGGTCAAAGGTGAAGATAGTGGAGGTGTTATGGTATGAGTATTCTACACATTGCTGAGCATCTTTCCATACGGGTTGAGTGGTGTGTTTGCTCTCTTTGATATGCGTTGTATGTGTGCTGCACATTGTTTGACAGCTATACCTCAGTGGTGAGTCTCCCACCTGTGCGTGTTTGTGTGTTCAGAGGAATTTAACGGTACTGTGGAAAGAATCTTGAAATATATTGCTTCAAATCTGGAAGTCCAGTTTCAATCCATCTTTACCGCAGTCCGATGAGCTGCCATCAGTCTGTTTAGGGTCTCTTCTTTTCCTCCCCTTTTTCCACTGACATCATTTCTTCACCTTCTCTGCATCCTTTCTTTTTCTCCCCCCTCGCTGTCTCTTTTCTTTTCCTCTCCTCCCCTCCAACACAGACCAGAGAGAGAAGGAGCGCGAGACCCGACTGCAGGAGCTAAGGCAGCAGAGAGAAGAACGCTCACAGAAAGGTCGCACAGGAGTCGGGGCAGGAGAGATGGTGATGAGGAAGGTGGAAAAGTCGGCAGATGGATCCACCCTCAGCCAAATCACCAAAACAGACCGCTTTGCCCAGTCTGGTAACCATGTGTATTTGCTTTATTGCTATATTTCTTTTCTATAAACCTGTCTTCATCATGCATTTTACAATTCATGTCAACTCATATTTGCAATAACGATGAGCAACACAATGACAGACACACAAAGCATTTTACATAGGGAAAAAACATTGTGGTGATGAATGCAAAAAGAACTACAAAAAGACACTACGACTATGCATTATATGAATTCTATTATTTTTGTGTTTAGATGATGGCACCAGATCATCAAGAAGCACTGTTGTCGAGACCAGTTATGTGCAGAAAACAGACAGTGAGTCACTTGTTGATCACACTTCATCTTCATTTTGCAGTGGATCTAGCCATTACTATGTAATTATTTCATTCTTATGTCTGTATCTTTACTTGCATTTCAGGAGGAACAGTCCAGTCAAAATCGTACAGCTATTCCTCTTCCACCTCCTCTTCATCCTCCTGTAGCACAGGCAAAAAAGTGGGCAGGTGTGTTGGAATAACACAGTAGTAACAGCAGTACTTATGTAGATATATTTCCATCTTCAGAAAATAACCTGTACTGTTGTGTTCTCAGTGTGTTTGATCGAGAAGATGATGCATCCTCTCGCGGTGGTGGGCTGGCTGCTGTGGAGCGTAGACAAGCTGAGAGGCGTAAAGAGCTGATGAGGGCTCAGACTTTGCCAAAGACCTCTGCCATGCAGGCCCGCAAAGCTATGATAGAGAAGTTTGAGAAGGAGGGAGGAGGGTAAGGATAAATATAGAGTTGGTGCCACCAAAAAAAGAAAAGCAGTTTAAAGCATGTAAATATTAACATAAACCTTACTTCAACCTTTTCTTTAGTCCTGGAAATCAGGCAGTTGCCAAGGTAAACAAGGTGCAGCGTTCCACCAGCTTTGGTGTACCCAACGCAAATTCCATCAAGCAAATGCTGCTGGACTGGTGTCGTGCCAAGACCCGCTCCTATGAGGTGAGCTCATATAGCGACCTTCACTGTGTCTTAGTTTGGAAACTCAGACATGAAGCTGAATCATGTAAACTAGACAAGATAACACACCAAAATAAAAACACTGTTGACAGTATTTCCATGTTTTACCACTTTGTCCATATCTCATCTGTTTGTTTTTTCTATCAGCATGTGGACATTCAGAATTTCTCCTCCAGTTGGAGCAATGGCATGGCATTTTGTGCTCTGGTGCATCATTTCTTCCCAGAAGCCTTTGACTACAACTCCCTTAGCCCAAGCAACCGCAGGCAAAACTTTGAGGTGGCGTTCAGCAATGCAGAGTAAGTATACACACAAAACATGTCTGTCCCTGGTAAGATGTGCACTAACCACATCAGTTCTGTTGATAAGTGTTGTCTGAAAGGAAGTTTGCTGTCTAACAGACCGCAGTGAACTTTTAATTTTGTTAAGCAGAGAAAATGTGAAGTACAGTGTGAAGTATTTGGAGGAACCAGTGAAAGAATCTACTCCAAGTTTCATTTTTCTTTGAACTTATCACATTTTCTTCCAACTATGGTAGTGAACACACAATGAAATAAAACATTCCAAGTGACTTTTACTATAAAACCCTCAGCTAAAACCAACACAAGATGGATCAAGAACACGTGGAAGTGACACGGCTCACCAAGTGATGTCCAAGCTTTAACTTTATATGTCTCTCCCAGGTGTTTTCCAGCCATGTTAAGGCTGAGTGAGCCCCATTACTGCTGCCTCTCTAATTACTACGCCTCTTAAACCCCACTCTCCATCTGTCCTCTACTATGAGTAACTCCTGTGACATCCTCCGTCTCATCACTGCCCTAAACCAGAGACCCATGAGCAAACCCACCCCAAACAACCGGCAGGTTAAAAGAAAAAATGGACAAGCACGACATTGTGCTTCTGATAATTTTCCCTCTCTTTATTCCTAATCTGTCTCCTTTTCTTTCCTCCTGATCCCTCCTGCATCACACAATCTTCCACCCACCTTTGTATGTTTGTGCTCACCCCTAGTACAGTAACGCCCATGCTGGCGTTGCTATTGATGATTTATATTTTCAACACCGGGCTGTCACTCACCACAGTCCCCATCTTTCCACCTTTGTGTTGCACCATCACTCACCTCCCCAGGCACGCCGATCCCTGCAGCAGTTTGCTATTATGTGGAATCCCAACACCTACACCCACACACACCACTTTCTGCACCAGTGTGTTTTTAGACTCACCATATGGTTGTATTTTTATGTATTTGCAGAAACCTTGTTGTTTTTTTCCATTGTGTCTTATATTCCTGTGAATTTGTATTCTTATTTAAACAGTCTAAAGTCTCACACAGAAAAAAACAACAACAAACAAAAAGCTTGAATGAGCATCAGCCGACGCTCATTTGACATTTTGTTTTGTCTTATGTATGTATGTGTGTTTGCCACATACTATATGTATCATGATGTTCATGAAGCATGTCAACTCATGGATATTTTTGTGACACAGAGAATGTAATGTTTTTGTTTCTTTTTGTGTCCTTTTCTCCTGTCTTTTCACCCCGAATCTCTTCATGTGGCTGTTCACTGCTTTATCTGTTTTTCTTCCTCCTCTTTCCTACACTGTCTGCCATCTCTGCTCTGTTCCTTCTTATCTGGATTTCTTTTCCTCCTCTCTCCTCTATCCGTTTGGGTGTTCTTCTCCCTATCTTCCCCGTCTCCCCCCTCCTCCCCTGCTGGGTGCGGGCACAGGAAACTAGTGGACTGTCCTCAGCTGTTGGATGTGGACGACATGGTGAAGATGCGTGAGCCGGATTGGAAGTGTGTGTACACATACCTGCAGGAGTTCTACAGGGGTCTGGTGACGAAGGGCCTGGTTAAAACCAAAAACTCCTCCTAGAGTCGCACCCATCTAAAACTGAGCTCATGGTGAGAGAGGGGAAAACCTAGAGGAATCGGCACTTTACTTCTGAAAGAAATGATAATTAACAAGAATTTGTATGTGTGTATATATATATATATATATATATATATATATATATATATATATATATATATATATATATATATATATACAGAACAAAATAATGTTTTTAGAAGCTGTTATTTATTTAATTTTTTTTTAATCAAACTTTAGTGGCTAATGAATTCTTCCTGTGTGTTTTAGTTGTTTCATCTTTAATCTTAATCTGTAGCTGCTGAGGTCTGATGAACCAAACATGGTATGCCTGAATGTGCGTGTTTCTGTGTGCATTTCTGCATAACCAGACTATGGACTAGGCAGAAGGCCAAGTCCATCTGCAACACAACACTTTAAAAGGAACTGCCGTATCACAAAGTCCCAAACAGAGAGGTTAAGAAACAAAGCAGAGAACAGAAAGGCAGCGTTGTTCATTGACTTTTTAATCGAGTGTGAATTTACAATTGTTTATACACTTGGCTCATAAAGCCTTTTAAAGATGCAGTATCATACTAAAGTACACTCTGACCCATGTCTCTAGTCCAAAAATAAAAAGCAGTTTCTATGTTGTTGACATTTATTTTCTCATGCTGAGTTTTAATCTCACGCTGCTCCTGTTACTCTATTCTTTGTTTGTATAGGATGTCTGTAACAGTTTACAGTATGAGGAGACAATGCCACCATGTGGCCACTCTGCATGTCTCACATGTGACCTCTTTGTCTACAATTATTTATTGGAATATGCCGCATGAGTTAAGTACATTAGAAAGTGTTCACATTAGTTTGTTTAAAACACAGTCAAGAAAGGACTAAGTAGAGTGTAATCCTAATAAGGGCTAAATGTAATCACTAATGCTGCTATTATACCTGTGTATATTATTTCAAGCTTTTCCCATTCTACTAGTTTTGTTTAGGTCCAGGATATTGCATATAATAGACTACATGTGAATATTCAAAACTAGACAACAGAATGAAGGCACAGATTTGTAGAGAAGAGTTTTCTCCTTTCACCTCCGTCTCTCTCTCATACACCCTGCTCTGTCTCATACAGTCTGTCTCTTGTATACCTGCTCCTCAGGACCTACGCCAACTGCATGCCTTTGCTGGAAGTGGAAGACATGATGATCATGGGTAATAAACCTGACTCCAAATGTGTCTTCACCTACGTACAGTCTCTGGTCAACCACCTGCGCAGATACGAGATGTCCATGGGTCGTTCTGCTGACCTCTAACCTGTGCTCAGTGAGCACTCAACTCCGCCCCCACCTTGGTCTTCGTCTGGTGACTGTCTCCACTCTGACAGCCTGGGCAATGAGATGCACATCTCTGATGGACAAGTTGGGGATTTTGTGCGTGTGTGTCAGTTTGCTTTATCTTTTTTGGCAGTGGTGATGTGTATCCACTATTTCACTTCCCAAATTCTCCAGCAAAGGGCTTTAAAAGTGTTCAAGAGTAATTATCTAACTTAGTATCTAACTTAGTTTTGTACATGATACTAAAATTCAGACAAATTAGTCCCTACACTAGTTTGTCCTCAGACACATGTTAAGAGAGAGAAGGGTTATTCTCCTTTAATTATTATTGACATATTCACATTTTTTAGCTACACTTAAAGTAATGTAGCTTTGTTGTTGTTCGTTCCATGAGAAAAAAAGAAAATTTTAATATGCCACCTAATGCAGCTTTGCATTATTTGGCTTCCTTCTGGTACTTTTTTACAAAACACTGAAGCATTTTACTAAGTTATTACTCTCATGCTGTTAATTGATGACTGATGTCACGTAAGAAATGGCTATTTATTTCACATGAATGCAATATCAGTGTCTTTTTAGCACAAAGATGAATAATCTCACCTTTTTAATATGGATAGTGCTTCTGAGAACATGACATTCTATCTCTCTCATGTTAATGTATCAGGGTATTAGTTTAACATCAAAATACTTGCAGTTTTGTGTATTTTTCAGGTAGGAAACAAGAAGTGTGCTGTAGCAGCATCAGCTTTGTTTTGTTGATCTTTTTTTGTGCCTGATTAACCACAGATAACCACAGACAAGTCTCACCATCCAACATCACTGTGTTACCCTGCCAAACAACACACACAGCTCTTTTAGTGGTCTCTTTATTTATGCTTGAATAGTTTTTTTTTAATATATTTTTTATTTTGTTAGTGTGTACATTATGCTTTTGTTTAATGTAAGTCAATAAGCTGAAGCTACTTTTGTGTTTCCTGAAACCAACTGGGGTCATGTTTTGATCAGTGCAGGGGCCACCTGAGCTTTCTCAGCTACAAATTTGAACAAGCCATGACTGAAAACAATTGTAAGCTGTAAATTTATGACATGATACTAAGGAAAATTTATAGGTAGATTTTTTTTTTCTTGTACAACTGAGATGTCATCAATTTGATTCTGTCAGAGCTGATTAATTCCTTTTTTTGGTAGATTTAAAAAAAATATTGTTTGAAAAATATTTCACTGCTGCCAAATGAGTTGAATTTCTTCCCAGAAGCAGCAAGTGCTGTATATGAGAGCTTAAACACATCAACATTTCATGTTTCTGTGCACCACAGTTAAATGTGAATTAACGATTAAACAAGTTTGAGAAATTAACATGTTTGTAGGGCTTTATTGCTCTGAATCATCCCATAAAAACGTCTCCACAAACTACTCATTTGCTCACTGTTGCAGAAGTGGCTAGTCCATACCTAAGTATGAAATGCACAGGACAATACATTCAAATGGATAGTCAGTGATTTACCACATTTGTATGTAAAAGAAACAGATTTGAAGTAGGAATTCCAATATTTTATTATTCTAGCCATGTCCTTTTACACTTGAATGCCTTTGTGTGTTTCAGTCCAACCCACTAGAACATGTAGCATCAGCCCCAGGCCATTCACACAGTTTTCAACCTGGAACTTCATTTAGTGTCACTGTGGGTAGGAAGCAATCAGACACGCAAGAGAGTTCAAGTGAGGAAAGGGTCCTGAAGACAAACAACGTATGACAAATTCAAAACAAGATCAAACACATACTTGCAGTCTTTGAGTTCCAAGTGGAAAAACTCTCACAAAGCAGCCTGCTGGGTAATTAAAGTTTCAAAAATGAACAAACAGAGGGAAATGTGTTGTGTGCAAATTCAGACTGTGGACCTCTGATGGTCTTTAATCCAGAATTTGCTGGCTCTATTTTGCAATGACACGACTTTCTGTCCTTAATAACCAGCTGGTTTTGGAACAAATTTGCACTGCAAGATAACTTGGGGCAGTTATAGATCAGTGTGCTTGACTTGCGAATTCGGTTCAGAGGAGCGACTATCCGAGGCGAGGGAGGACACAGAGCTCTTGTATGGCGGCTCATCTTTAAATGGGCTGTCTTTAGCAGGAGAGAAGCGATGCTCATCTGGCACCTCATCTTCATGATGAGCTTTCTTGTAGAAGCCCAATTTTCCCAGCAACTCATTGATCTCTGCACGTGACATGTCAGACAAAGCGATCCGCTGAGGGGGGGAAACAGGTTAAAGCTGCATGAAAAACCTGAATTACAAACATAATCTGTTCACTATGACGTTCCACTGGTGAATGTAGTAAATGCCATATCATATATACTGGAAAAACATAAGTGAAACAAGTGGTGCTAGGCACAACAAACCTCGCTCCCTCGTAAATATTTGACCTGATTTGCCCCGTCTCTCATTATGGCGAAAACACATTTTTGGTTACTGTAACCTTGACATTTTACTTACATTCACCAACATTTAATGGGATCTATTCTGGACCACCTCACACCAATTTAATGGAAATTGGTCCAGTAGTTGTTGTGTAAAGTTGCTGATAGACAAACACACTGAAAAACAATGCACCCCTCTGAGTTTTGGGGGTGGGGTAACTAGTGTTAACGGTGCTCTCACCAGTCAGACCCATGAGTGTGCATGAATAATATTTGCATACTGAAGTTGGTACACCTAAATGGAATGCAGCTGAACTAATGCTAAACTGTTAATCTCTTGTTGTAACATGTCAGTGCATTAGTTATGATAAAAGTCTTGTGTGGGTTTTCTTTAGAGATGCAAAAGATAAATCATCTGAACATTGTTATTGTATCCACTTTGACAGATATTGGCCATGATGGGTTTTTTTACAGACTAGCAGTGGCCAATGATTAACTGTTGTCTTATATTGAAAATTTTCACTTAAATTTGTTCAATCAAATTTATGCTCATTCAAAGATATTGTTAGAAAAATTCAGTAATTGTCTCACAATGAAGAATTCTTAGTTTCGCTGGTACAAATAACAACATACTTATGGAAAATAACATCTGTATCAGCATTGGTCAGGTTATTACTTTAAATGTCAGAATTTTGTACCAGGCCTGTTTCACACAATAGCGAATGAACGGCAATGAATCTAGACTTTACAGAACAAATCTAATATTTAAAAATATGTTCCAACATTAGTTTTTTTTTTTTAATTTAGCTAATTATATTCTGCATGTTCATTTGATTGTTTTTCTTCTAATATTTGTACATTTAATTGTGCTCAGTACAGTGAAGATAGAAAAGTGAAATATTTTTCAAACTGTTGTCAGCTACAGTGTTTGGATAGTTTAGTTAAAAATAAGCTAATTCTGTGCTTTATTTCTTTAGTATTTCATACCATAATTTAGTTTGTAACATTCATTACTCCACCAAGGAATGGCTGAGTTATGTTTTTGCTGCCGTTTATCTGTTTGCTTCTGTCTAATAGCATGATAACTCCAGAAGTTATGGATGGATTTGACTGAAAGCCAATTAAATGACAATTAAATGAAAGCCAAAACTCTTTGTTATATTTGAAAATGTACATTGTCATATTCCTTTGTAAACTAGGACTGTTACCTTTGAATATTTTAATTGTGACAATGATGACTGAAAGTGTGTCAATTTCATGGTTGTTTAATGCATTTAGTTCAACCTTCCTCATTTGTGCATACGCATGGTCTGAGGCAGTTCTAAATTTGTTCAGGGTAAGAACAAATATAGGTAAGAAAATATTGATGAATCCCAGATTTATACGTCAAACAATTGTACACAGAGTTTAAATACAAATTTGTACATATACAGTGTTTGTGAATCAGGCCCAATGACTGCTTCCCTTATATAAAGCTGGGACATAGCTCTTTAGAACTGAAAGGGCTGCATATGCAGCAGCGGTTTTTAACAATGGATGATCAAAAAATAAATTTCTACAAATAAAAAGTGATCCAACTGGAATAAGGTAATAATTGAGAATAAGAATAATTTGGACATTAATGATTTGGATATTGATAAAATTCAAACTCAAAGCACTTAAATTGTGTCAAATGCACGATTTCATGGACCACCCATATTCTATTGTTTCTATATTTGTCAATGAAGCTGTTTAGATGAAGCTATGGATATATTCACACATCAGTGACATAGCTCCCACGGACATCCTTGGATTTGCTGTCTTGCCTAAAGACACTAAAATGTAGACAGGAGCCAGGGATTGAACCACCAATTCTTGATCAAAATATTCAATATGAGGGCTTAAAAAAAAAACCAAAACAATACAAATCAACTTACATCCAGTTCCTCATAGTAGTGATTCAGGAGGACAAGCTCGGGATCAGCCCCAGGAATGTGCTTCATCACCAGGTTATGGCTGAAATTGTGGTGGTTAAGGATCAATGGGATCACGGAACTAAACATACATGTTTAAGATGATGTATTTACAGAAAAGGATACTAAAGAGGAATATCCTGTACCACAAAGGCTTTGACCTGCAGACAGATGTAGGGATTAATGTTTTCACTTACCGCAGTTTTAAGTGACAGATCTGTCATGGATTAAATGAAACTCTAGATGCGAGATGTAAAAAGCTGTTCACTTTAAGGCAGGGATTAAGCTCCACCCTGCCTCTGACACTGGCTCTCAGTGTGTTCAGGTCTGTTTGTTCCTGTAGGTTAATTTACACAGTGTAATTTACCTCTGCCATTTTGTTCAACTGTCATCCACCACAGGTCTGGAAAGAAAAAGATAATAATAATAATAATGAAAACACAAGACCATATCAGGAAACATCACCCATGACTTATACTGCACGTGTGACATGTTTCAGTCTACAAATGTGACTTTTATTAAGGCCAGGTTCACCTGGAAATCTGGTGTAAGATTAGGAGTCATGTTATAAGTACTTCTCTGTGACACTCTGGTATCCCTGCAACATTGCATCTTTTGTTCAGAGGACAGATTCAGCCACTGGGAAGGATGCTTAACCCATTTTTGTGGAAATCTGAGCCTCAGCTATTGAATAGCAGGTGTGACTAACACAACAATAGTAACAGATAACATGTTTTTTTTTTTTTTTACTGATGCTGAGAGGCAGTGATTGTGTGTCAGCCTGAGGGGAAAACTATGGTTTCGACCACAAAGAGGGGGGAAAAAAAGAGTTGAGTTTCAGAAAACATTGTGCAGTAATCTGACCTTTTGTAACACACCCTCAATCTATTTCGACCTTAAGGTGTTTATTAATTTCATATTTTAGTGACAATTATGAATACAATACAAGTACACATCATCTGCTTTATAATGTAGTATACGTAAAGGTGCCTTCAGTTTACTACAGCTCCTGTTTACATTCTGCTATCCTGGACTCTCACACGCATGCGCCAAACACATACTCTCGCACATTAACACGTATATTTACACATTAAACACACATTCGTTCGCGAAAATAACAACCTTAGAGCTAAATACGAAGTGAATATCACACAGGCCTATTTCAGGGATGTTTGGTTGGATCATGGTGGGTTACTTTACCTCCACCTTGGCTTTTGCCAGTCCTTCCAATTTCTTCAGATCCACGTCGTAGGCCGAGGCGCAGTGGAGTAAACCGGCCAGGATGACCAGCCACATCATGTCTCCCTGTTCCTCACGTACCTGACCAGTATGTACAGCTGTTTCAAGGTAAATGAGCAGACGAGCGTGGAGGAGAGATGATGATGATGTTTAGCAATGTCACTTCAGGACCTCTTGCCACGTCAAATATTTGTCCGACACTGAGGAAAGAGGCGTGGAGAAGGCGCTCATTGGCTCCCGAACAGATCCACATCAGAATACTGAGAATCCCCTGGATCTATTTACAGTATTACTAATCCTCACAAATATTAAAGGGAACGTGATCCTTAGGTTTAAAAAGCTAAATATGCCTAAGCATTCCGTTTACAAAATGCAATTCCTATTAACAAAGATGTCACTTTCCAAACAGTTGTACATCATTTAGTCTTTATATCAGGGGTGCCAATTTTATTTTAGTTCAGGGGCTAAATGATCTCAAGTGGGCCATACCAGTAAAATTGTAACTCTTGTAAATTATCCTGTAAATTATCTGAATAAGTGAAAGTGAGGTTATAAGAAGAATGCATAAAATGTGTATATAAATGGTATACTTTATATTAAAACTAGTTGATAATGCAAATGGGATTGTGTGAGGTGACTGCCACAAAAAAGTGTATGTAAATTATTTGTATGAATGCTTAGTGTTAATGGAAAATAGACAGAAAAAAGTATATTAAAGCAAATGAAGCAGAATTGATTTGATTATTAGGTTGTAGAAAGGGAGTAGGAGTCTGTAAGTTCTAATTCTTCCCACTTCTTTCTGAGTGTCAAAAAACATTGCTGGCCATGTTGGTTGATGCCTTGTTGTTTGGTGATTTTCTGTGCTTGAAATAATACTGAACTAACCTGAGCTGGATTTTCTTCTTGATTTTTCCAACAAAAAAGGTAAAAGTGCCATTTCGACAATATTATGACTGAACTTCTTATTTACACATGTGTAGTACAATGTATAGAGTGAGTACAAGAGTACAAAACATTAGTAACACCCATAACATTGGTAAAATTTAAAAGGAGATACAAACACAATGTATGCATTGTGATGGCCATGGGGTGGCTAACTTAGAGGACTCCCTCTCCACACCTCCTTCTGGCTCTTTACAAATCTGTCATTCAATCTATCCTTCTGTACTGTTCTACCTGCTTCTATAACATCCTTTCTGTCAAAAACCAAACCAAACTCATCAGCATCACCTCCTTCACTGCCAAACTCATTGGTTTACCCACACCCACTCTAACAAAACTCAATAATAAGGCTATCACACACATAGTATCAGCACTAGAACAGGATACCATACACTCACTCAATGAGCACCTCACCCTACTGCCTTCAGAACTCAGGTATAGAACTTTACACTGCATGAAGGCTCATCTGGGGAAGAGCCTCATGCCAGCAGTAATAGCTGCCCTAAATAGGAGACCCCGCTGAGGACACTTGCAGTGTCTTTAACCCTTTGATGCATACTGTCACTCCAGCGGACAGTTATTCCACAGCTCTTTTCTTGTGGGTTTTGTGGGTTATGTATCATCCAATACAGTTGCATTCATACCATTGCTGTAATAGTAATCAAAAAGTAGTTTTTGCATATTATCTCCTTGAATTAATAACTAAAGTAATAACTAGTATTATAATATATGTGAGAAAACATCAGATTAGCTGATTTTTTTTGTATCATTCACTTTCTGATGATGGGTTTTAAATCCATGTTTCTTTGCTTCAAAAATAAACACATGTTCCAACTGAGTGGAGGAAAATAGGTTCATATAAAATGTCAATCACATTGTGTTTTTTATGCCTAAAGAGGAATACAAACATTCAGGGAAGACATTTTGACTAAGGTTCTCATAATTCATGCATCAAAGGGTTAATATCCCCATATGCATGCACAGATAGACACTAGGTGGAGCTAGAGCATTTGCCTCTTTACCCTTTATCAAGGAAAGTGCCCTTTTGAAACTTCGGTTGTTTTTTTGTTTGTTTTTTAACGATGATGATCATTATTAGTATTAACACTTTAGTGGGGCCAATGTTGAAATGATCTTTTAGAAACGCTGTGGGATAAATAAATAAATAAATAAAAAAAATCAACTACCAACAAAATGCCCCGAAATAGACCACCTCTTCACACACTTTCGACCTCTACCTCTCTTCCTTTCCTATCTCGCGCATAGTTCATCCAATGAAACGCGCTGCAGCAGCAACAGCTGAGTGGCTGGAAGCTGTCTTTAGTGTACTAGGAACGGCTGCGGATAGGTTTCTCCTCCTGTGTCATACATACTAAAAAGCCACAAATTCAGTGGCAAACCTGACATTTACGGGTGGAAAAAGAACCTTTAAAACATATAAATAGTTTTACTTTTACAACATTTTCACTTGTACGTTCCTTTAAAATTTTACCATAAAAGACTGTTTAACGGCGACTATTGTAATTCTGCTTCCGGTGGTCCATTGAAAAATAGGTGCTCCACTGCAAATTACGGCCACTACTATTGCGGCTTTCTGTGTTGTGTTGTCGTGCTTAACGGTGACTGTACATACTGATTCCACACCACAAGGGGATGTTATTGGTTTTCTGTTTAATGTCAAATGTTGTGTGACGTCACACCTCATATAAAACTGAATGTTCTCCCTGGTGATTTCTATTAGCCCTCTGAAGACATGATAGCTCATCATTGTTTGTCATTAATAAATATGCCTAAAAGGCTGAAGATGATTTTCGCCTCACCCACTTTTCCTAAATTGAACTGTCATTCTGCTGTCTATTAGTGTACACCTGCCAGCAGGTTATGGGCCCAGTAACGGCGAAAATAATTGCAACAACGGAAAGTTCAACGAGCACGTTAGCTAACTTGGCAAGCTAAAAAGTGTGGGAGCTAGTGTAGCGCGGTGAGACCGGGGTGCTAAGCTAAAGCAGAGAAGAATGGCAAACCAGAAGACAACGTGGCCAACATTCAATGGTAGGACCGAGGAATACGACCTCTGGGAAGAACGGATGCTGTGTTGCATGCACTGTGCTGGATTAAAAGAGACTATTCTGAACGAGCCAGACGGACCACTGAGGAACAAGCCAATTGACGACATGCTGACATACTGCGCGTTAGCTCCACTGCTGGACAACGTGCGTTTGGGTCTGATTTTCAGAGACACTAAAAATAAGGGATGCGAGAGTCTGCAACTGTTGCGAGAGCATTACACTGGCAAAAGGTAGGCCAAGAATTCTCTCCATGTACATAACATTGACTTCGCGGAAGAAAGCGGATACAGAGACTGTAACTGAATACATTATCCGAGCAGAGCAGATCATTACGGCACTCAGGGTCGCGGGTGAAGCACCGAGTGAACTACTAATGACGGCCATGATTATGAGAGGACTTCCAGAAAAGTACAAGCCGTTTACGCGGATGGTAACTCATGGTTTAGTGGACATGAAACTGGCGGGATTCAACGCGAAGCTGCGAAACACACCTCATATACTTTTCCTAAATTGAACCGTTATTCTGCTGCGTATTGGTGTACACCTGCCAACAGTGACTATGGTAACTCTGCTTCCGGTGGTCCGTCAGAAAAACGGTCACTTCCTTTGCGGCTTTTTGTGTTGTTGTGTTCTGACTTTTTGGTGTTTTGTGGCGGTTGTATTTGTGTTGTGGCTTTTTGGTGAGTTGTGGCTTTTTGGTGTGTTGTGGCTAGGGTGACAAGATGTCCCGGAAAATTCGAGACAGTCCGGAATTCTAAGCTGTTGTCCTGTACCCCAAACATGGCTGTACATGTCCCGAAAATTAAAGTTATAACAAATAATCACTTGCTATATCATCAGGTAAACATTTTAAACGGTGTCCATACTGCCTGACTGCCGTTGAGCAGCTTGCTTAGCCCCGGCTACAATGGATCTATTCTGGATCGTTGTCACATTCTTGTTGTATTCGATTGCCTCAGTAAGAGCAAACAGTGACCGGTGTGAATAGTCATTGACAATGGTGATAGATTAATGAAGATTTGAAGACATATGAAGCACAACTTAATTATTGTGTTATTGTTCAACTTCCCACATCTCCACATCAAACAATATTATTTCAAGGTAACATTTGTGTATGTATTGCCCACTTGTCTGAATGATATTGGATTAATATTGATTGATAGACTATTAAATACTTGAATAACACTTATTTGACAGTTAATTTAAAAAAAAAAAATAAAACTTTCTAAGACTTTCTAAGCCTATGTACGCCAGCCCACTTTATCATCCCATGAGCCAGACTGGAAACTTTGGCCACATGTTTGACAACCCTGTCTAAATTTTGGGGATACTAGGTAACATTGTTCCTAAAATGAATCAGATAGTCCAGAGATCCACACTGAATAAAGAATGTGATTATTGCCATGTTTATTGACCTTTTGGCTATGAATTTGGAATAATTTGGTTGTTTTGTTAGAATCCCTCTTAGAGTTCAAGAGTAAATCACATTGTTACAGTCATTTCATGAAAAGAGGTAATAAATAAATACATTTTTATTCCAACTCAATGGGGAAACGGTGTATAAAATGATTAGCAGTAATCTTAGCATATGAGCATAAACTTGTAAAGAAACCCATCTTTAAGTGGTTGTGATATTTATATTGTTGATTTGCAACAGCCAGGATGTAAATTGTTCATTTTAGGTCTATCTGTGAATAACTGGAACAAACTCCACCATCATGGCTTTACACATACTCTCAAAATTGGAGTAACCTTTACTCTCAAGTAGTTTTCTGGCATTCTGTGTTTTTGATAGTTTGCCCACCATATTATCTATCTGTATTAACACTTTAAATGTTAATGTTGAAAGTGTTATTCCTGAGATGACATGTATTCCAAAAGAAAATTTTAATGTGAGACAAAACATAAAGCAAACACATAAATGGTAGAGAAAAGTATTAGCAATCAACACTATATGAAGTAAGGTGACCTATATACTGTACAACACCCATTGTCAGTGTAACATCACTGAAGACTAAGACAGAATAGATAGAACTGCTATAAAAAGGAAGGAGGAAAAAGGTTTTTATTGCCTCACTCTTATTCAATTTTCAGAAAGTAGGCCAAAGGATTATAACATGGTGTCTGAATGCTGTAGTTGCAATGGTGCATGTTTAAATTATCAGACATTTGAGAAATATATAAAAAGTATATCACTGTTGAAAATCATTACAAGGAAAACACAAAGCACACATTACGTAACACATCATACTACCCAAGTTATTGCAGCAGACTCAGCTTTATTGTTTTACCATAGGTTTATATCCCCTCTCCCAGCAGTACTTGGTAAATCTATAACTATATCAAGGAATCCACAGATCCCTGAAAAGTATCTTAAATTAAGACATTGCTTATCCTTAATTCAGTTTCTTTTTAAACCTGGCTCTCAAAACTTCTACTGAAGTGAGTAATTTTACTGTATTTGCTTTGTAAAGAACTTGTCAAATTCGCAATGAATGTTTACATTTTATGATAACAGAGATGGGAATGAGTGGAGTAACCAGTCATTCATGAGTGGAGGGATTCTGGTCATAACTGACTCAAAGCAATAACTAGAGGCCTCTTGTAACTTTTATTTTTGTGAATATACAGCCTTACATTTGATCAATGATGCCTTGAAAAATGTCTTAAAATGCCATAACTGGCTACCTCAAACCTGCAGATAGACTAATATACTATATATTGGTGTTGTTTGGCTATGGGGTCACCACATTCACTGCTCTTCTTTTTCTAACACACTTTGGCCTTCAAGGGAAACACATGATTTACTTCTATCTCCAAACTATTTCAGACCTTTAATCCTTTCACAAACACACAGTCACATGCAGTTTTTGGCTCATTAACTTTATAAAGGCCAAAGGCCTTAAGAGGTTGTGAGTCTGATGAGGGACCCTTGGGTGTTGCCACAGCAACATGTTATCTCACCTTTCTTTCCTCAGTGCAGAGGTGTTTCAGACAGAAAAATTGATGCTTTTGTAATAGTTGTAATGGAAATGTACCTTTTGTAACTAAATTTACCATATCATCTTAATATTGATGTCTTTTCCCTGAAGTTAGAGAGAAGTACTTTGGGACCTAAGAGCGTATGTTAGATAAAGACATGCCCATCTCCACATGGTCTTTTGTTTGTATAAACATCAAGGTGCCAGATATGTTGTTTTCATGTTTGTCTCAAGTGTGAATGAAGGATGATGTAGAAGAACCATTCTAACTGAGAGGTTCACAAAGTACTATAAAAAAGAGTCTCTTCTTCCTTCATGGTTAGAAAATATGATAGCAGCTTGTTCTGTGTGTTGTCCCCATTGCTAGTAGTCGAATAAATTTCTGTTTGTCTGATTGAATAAATGTGTGACGCATACATTGAATGGGAGTTTTCAAGTCTTAATGAGTAAGTAAGATGCCATAAAATATCTGTGGTGAAAGGTAAAACTAAATACAGACAAAACAGATGCAAGCTTAATCATGGACTGGACAAAACTACACACAAAAACTATATGCAACTGATGTACTACAATGATTATAGACTGATAAGTTTTTTTATTTCTTCCAGGAAAGTAGAACAACTATTTTTCTGTTGTGATGACACAATTCCTTTTGGAGCTGAAATATTAATTGGATTAATGTAACTACAATCTGCCAAATGCTGGTATCACTGTCCTTACAAAGTCTGAGGACTGAATGGTTTTCTATTACCTGGGGATCGAATGTCTAATACTGCAGACACTATCGATACCTTTTGTGACTGGCTTCATTAATGTATTTATTGAAATGGCTTTAGATTATAAATAGAAAAAACATTAAGCAAAGTTTCAGTGGTCAGATTCAATCTCATTTAAGGTGAGATGAGATGGATAAGATAGGTTTTATTTGTTACATGCAGTTATATGTAGCACAACCCACAGTGAGACGTGTTTTGTACCTGCAACCAGTAGTAAAAAAAAACCCTACTGGCTACTACTGTCAAAACTATTAATAACTGAGATAAATAATAATAAAAAATGTTAACACCTAACCTTGAGCTGACCTCCACCCTTGGCCCAACCCATGTTGCTCTGGTCCTTTGCATGGGGTCAAAGGTATTAAATCCTAAAGCCTACTCAGAAAAATACTATTGATGTCAATTTTGGACGAAGTATTATGATTAAAAAAGACCTGAGGGGTTGTCTGTTTAATTGGAAAGGTTAAAAACCTTACACTATAATACCATGTCGCCATGGCGGCCAGCAGGCGGCGGTAGAGTTATATCATAGAATCTGATCAAATAGAACGCGTATTCCCTTTTTCCTTCATTTGAATCATCGTTGTTCTTTGATGTTGTTATGGAAACCACAGTCGACTTGATGCACGAGACTGCAAATGATAAATAACTGTCCGCTCGGCTGCCCAACACCCGCCATGTTTGAACAGGTAATTTCCACCATATTTCCGGTCTATGTGCCGTAGATCTGTGAGCTCCAGAGTGGGACTTAAGTGTAATCGTCAGCCGAACATCGTCGGTTGTCGGGCAGGCAGCGGCTGCTCGTTTACGGAAACGCTGTCATACCGTCCCGGACGTTTTCTTCCATTTGAAGGGCACAGGGGAGGTACAAGACGCCGCTGTTGCCTGTGTCTTTAAACGCAGAGGGAGACTTTACGTGTTTCTGAGATGTAGTCTGTCGAATTTGTCGGCAGCGTCGATCCAAGCCCACCTGATTCAGTTCTGTCTGCCATCCACCCACTGAGGAAGGCGCAGGGATGCCGATGGTTTTATCCGCGAGGCGCCTTCAACACAAAGTTCTGTCTTTTATCAAAGTAATCGGGTCTTTGATGTAAATTCCCGTCCTCCACTGAGACTCAAAGCTGACCCACCATTACATCTGTAGATACCGTTTAAATACAGACTCCACAGCTGTTAAACACCCACGACAGAAGAACCAGAACAGGTAAGTGTGGTAATTATTCAGCTACACGCATGCGTTCACAAGAAGAGTATAAGTTGTTATTTATAAGAGTCTTAATACAAGAGAGGACATTGATGTTTACTTGTTTCATTCTAACAACTGGCCGCAGCTGTCAACACACCACTGCAAGCAGATCCTTATACTATATAAGTGTGCTGCCTGTGTGTGTGTATGTATGCGTGTGTGTGTGTATATATATATATATATATATATATATATATATATATATATATATATATATATATATATATATATATGTATATGTGTGTGTGTGTGTGTACACACGTGTGGCTGGCTTCTGCTAGAGTGTTAAACATCCATTTGTTTGTAATGTAAAAAAAAAAAAAAAAAGTGTCACTATTGCTGGTGAAGAAAACTCATAAAATTTCTACTATATGCATACTGTACTTCAGATTATGTCACCTCTCATTTTAGGCAGAAATCCAAGAACACTCAGGCACCCATGTGTCTGAAACAATACCTGAAGGCAAAACACTGAATTTAAATGACCTTTATTCTTTTTTCATTCAGGCAAAGCGTCCTTGGAGAAAAAGTAAAATTAGACCATACTATTCGCTGCTGTCGTCTGTCATCCAAGACAGCAGTCCTGTTTTCTCACACAGTTTATAAATGGCCATTTAACATGGCCCAAATACTACTACTGTGGATAAAGTACAAATACTATACATGTATGAAAGACACAATCCTGTGGTTCATTGATTCATTTTGTGCATTCTGATACAGTCATCTGGAATTATTTGTTCACTATTACAAGATCATCCACATGACTGTACTGCTATAAATGTATTATTATGCACTACCAACTACCAATGGTGTAACAAATCATTGTAGTGCCCCAAGTCTGCAGATTGTTTGTATTTTCTATCTAGCATTATATATATATATATATATATATATATATATATATATATATATATATATATATATGCTGCAAACCTTGTGTATAAAATCATTATTGCAATAGATTCAGATTTCGCTTGAGTCCAGATGCACTGAACATCAGTCACAAAACTGGTTTTCTCAGTCGTTCGCTGAAGAGCAACCCCTACAAAAGCACTTGTGCTGCTCTTGCAACTTTGGACAAGTTCATTTGAGGGATTTGTTCACCCTTGAATTGAAGCAACTAAGCAGGAAGGAACGTGTGCAATTCTCTGATTTGTCATTAAGATTGCATTTCAGTTTAGTTCAGTGCTCATGTGCAGCCATTAGTTCACATCCTGCATAAATTGCCAGTTTAATCACAAATGATTTATTTTTGTCCTTTATTACAGCTTTCTATATTTTTGTCATTCACAGAATTAGCTTCTAGAGAGCGCATCCCGAATAGAGTGATTATTCCGGGAATAACTATCATGTCCATCATAATTACTTATTTTTGTGAGGTTTTTAATACTGACAGATTTCATCCACAGAAGCCACTTTAAGCACAACAAAGCCTGAGTAAATGTTTCCCTTGGACTGATTGTTGGGGTTTTTTTGGGTGGTTGGTTGTTTTGTCTTTCTTTCTTTTTTTTCTTTTTTTTTTTTTTTTTATATTTAGCTGACATTTTAATTTTGCAGTGCAGACATTATACAGTGTGTTGTCACCATCCATACTCACTGTAAGGTCATGAGTAAAATCATTTTGACAGCATGAGCCTAGACTGTGACCTGATCATAGAGATGACGCCCTCATAAAAGGGAACAATACTCAGCGGCACTAGGACCTGGAAGAGCCACTTACAGCTGTGGCAGCAGCTGGCTGTGTCATTTTTGTCCGGGTCATCATTAGTATCCCTGTCACAGGGACATATGGCCCTAGAGGCACTGAACACCAACACTTTCTTTGGCTGTAATTTTAATACTAAGTGCGGAAGAGGTGGGATAGAACTGGTCAAATTTATATTAGGATTAACAGAGCAAGACCAAGCCAACCCAAGGATTAAAAACAAAGGATATATAGTTCACCACCTTTACACACTCCTCAAAAAGTCAGACATAGAAGTATAGCTTTTGTCTGGTGGACTGACTCAGTGAAAACGATCTGTGTTGTCAAATAATTTTGTCACAAGAGCCAAGAAGGCTGTCTAGAGCATGCTGTTTGGGTTACACTACTTCCTTCCTGGCTCACACAGCTCTCACCCCCTCAGGAGGGTGCATGTAAACACCATGACACATTTGTTATTATCAAATCATTCCTCTCTCGCCTCTGTGAACGTGAGTGGAAAGAGAAGTGCTTGTCTGCTATGACTGTTTGCAGAAAAGCAAATATTTGAGTCTTGCTCTGTCATGCACAGAATTTATTTTATTTTATTTTTTCATTTTTAACACGTTCTTTCAGATAGACTGGCCACATTGCAACTCCATCCAAATGCAGAACATCAAGCATGATGTAGGAAATATAAATCTGTACATATTCTGTAGAATACACCTATATTATAATATATCAGCATTTTCTTTCAGTCCTCAGAGTGACACCTCATGATTGTTTGAATATCCTCCCATTTCCTTCTGATGCTTTTCTGTATGTTCCCACGCAGAAGGATCTATAATTCTACTGATTATGATCTATGTCTAGGTATTGTGACAGCGGCCATTGGGATTGTTGCATGTTGACATCATTCATAATGACTGTGAGGTGGTTGGCTGATAGAAACAATATAGAACCCATCGTTAGAGGAACACAAGTGTCACCACCGAGTACAGGGATGAAAATGTGGAATGAGAAGAAAGGGATGACACAATTTCAGGTCAGCAAACCTACAGGCAGGTTGGTCAGTGTGAAAGGAAAATTAGGACGGGGTGTAGAGAATTTGCTGTCCATGCTGAAAAGGAAGGTGGGTACGTTGGGGCAAAAGAGTCTGGGGAAACATGTAGAGAGAAAGGATTAGAGAAATGGGACGATAAGAAAAAGGGGGAGAGAGAGGGAGGGGGGATTAAAGCTCAGAAAAAGAGATGGTGCCAGAGGGAAGTATGAAAGGATCAATTTAGAGGCGTTCTGCAAAGAGACACACTGTTATCACTGAATTGGCTGCCTTGCGTGGCTCTCCCTCATCGCTTCCATGGCTCGTTTTGCACCCACCCACTCCCACGTGTATCCAACCACCCTGTCACCCTCCTCCACACTCCCACACCCCCAGCCCCCACCTAGTGCCATACATGGACCATAGGAATGTATTATGCCCAGACAGGCATTAGGTTATTGGTGGACTGTAAGACCTGCATGTTTTGGGTCACATGTGGCGTTCAGAGGCAGCTCCTCTCTCTGCATCAAAGTCATGGCACCCATCTCATCAAGGTCATGTGAATAATTATGAGAGGGCTGTGTTGTTTCTCTGTCCCCAAGCAGAAAAAAATGCTCTCTCCCTACTGACCAAATTATGTCCATAATGGAAAGGACGGAATTCTAACCTTGTCAAGATGGAGAAAGTAATAGGCTTATACAATGGTGTGGTTGTGAATCCCTTGACACAAAGCCAGAACTTGGTTTTTCCCACATTTCATCTCTGTCTATAATTGACTGATGGATCTGGGTGGGACTGTGCCTGTTATTGCCCAAATCAAATTTCTGTCCTGTTTTAGTGATTTAATATGTGAAATCATTGCCTTTTTCAAATTTTGTGGCCATAATATTCTTGGCATTTCTGGCATTGGTATATTTTTTTTTTTATCTAAAGACTATTACCTCTTTGCATCAGATTTGCTATAATTCTTTGCATCAAATTCCTGTTGTGCTGTTTTTCCAACGATTTGTATTTCATTTCATGGATATATTATACATTTAACTTAACATATTTTAAAGATTATATTGCCAATTGTAGTATCCAATTCACAGGAGCTGCAGCTTATAGGCAAGGTAATTCAAATATTTTACAGACATATAGTAACATTCATTATTCTTGTGACTAATTGTTTTGAAATCATTAGTAAAATTTCAGTTACAAATTCTGGTGACAATAATCACATTATAATTTTTCCATGTCAGTACTAAAATCTATATGCATTAAAAGTGCTGTTGTATTGACCACCAATAGACAGAACAAAATCGGACGTGTTATTCACAAAGTAATTGGATTGATACTTGAATGAATCAACTCGAAATCCTGATTTGTTTTGTGTCATTCACCTCTCCTGCCATCTCCGTCTGTCTGATCTGGTCGGAGCTCCAACTGTGTGTGATGTGTATTCGTGTGGCTGATTTTTGCTGCTTTGGACTGTGCAGCGGTTTGTGTTAGTGTGTGGCAGGTGCTCTAAGCTGATATGAACTGACTGAGCATCTCCCTGGTTACTGGAGAACTGGCAGACAGTTGAGGCACAAGAACACAGCATGATGAAGTACACCCAGGCTTTTTCCCTTCCAAATCCCCAATCCAAAAAGCTCTAGGAGGTTACCACATTAGAACAACAAGTTGCTTATTGCTTTCTAACTGTTGTTGAAAACGGTACATGTTGTTCTTTAAAATGTCTTTTTCTGCCATTATGTGCAGCTGTAATAAGCTGCTTTCAGCACCATGAGAAGGTAGGTAATTGAACAGTCACAATAGAGGGAGCCTGAATGACTCACTCAGTTGCCCTGCTCGGTCAGTAGCATCTCATAACAGTCCCACACTTATCAGCTCAATTGACTTGTCATTTGTGAGGAGAGGAGGCTGTATGTTTGCCGTTCAATGTTTTCTGACATAAACCCAAGCCAACCTTTTTCAATTATTGCCCTTGTACATTCAGTTAGTCATTAAATTATTTTTTTTTTAAGTTATGCAATATTGTTTCCTAAAATTCTGAAAGCCATTTTCACATATTTCAGTGTGCAGAGTGCTTCTTACTTCAAATGGATAATGTCACATCATGAATTGTATACAGATAACAGGTCACTTTTAATTGGCCTGTTATCTGCCATATTATAAGCTTTCAACATGTATGTTTAGAAATAATATCATTTCTAAAGTGTTCTCTATGTTTTTGAGCAAAAATAGGAAAAATTCCATAATGAAAATGTTTACATCTACGAACTATACTTGAACATAACATGAACAAATATTAACAACCTGAAAATTCTTAAGAAAAACAAGTGCAATATTAACAATATTGCGCTTCAGTTTATCATTTATACATGTGCATCACAACTTAAAGATAACAGTGGACCTACACAACAGCATGTAGTAACATTGGTAAAATTAATTCATTTGACCAACATATTGATAAATTCCACATCATAAGGTAAAGTAATTGTCATTATACACTGGGGGGGGGGGGTTACGTGACCAAGGCCACATGACCAGCCTTGGTTTTGGAGAGACAAAGCAAAGTACACATTTTGTTTGATATGTCCTTGTGATAAGATATGCCAAATGACAAAGCTGATTCTGATTCTGATAACTACTGCCATAAACTGAAAGTGAAACTACTATGACAGTTCAGTTCAGGTGAACGTTAGTGCCAGTAATGTAGGATATAGGTGTGGAAAAACTTGCCTATTTCAATTGGTTGGTGGTTGCCCAGACGAATAAATTGCATCTTGGTTTTAAGGATTAAAGTTAGTCGTTAGTGTAATAGTCAATTAGTGGTTAGCGCATTGACACACCATCAATTGGCATTGGATAACAAATGAAAGCATGGAAATGATTATGTATAGCAATAAACTGGTGTGAAATATACAACGTAATATCATGAGATACTAAAATGTAAATATTCAATCCACTTTATTTATATAGCACATCTAAACAAGAACATTTCTAAAGTGCTGAATATAGAAATGGAAATATGTTGTGTAAGTGAAAAGTGAAAGTAATTATTTTTTCCCCCTTTATCACAGACATTTAAAGAAATGGATCAAGATAATCAGAGCCAAATCCAGACACTAGTGGATGAATCAAACGGAACAGGTGAAGGTTTAGCAACTACAGGAGATGTCGTAGCTCCAACCACAGATCCCAGTCGTGACCAGACTGCTCCTGTTCCTGGTCCTGTTCCTGGTCCTGGTCCTGCGCGACCTCGACGGCCCCAGAGGACTGCTAGAGTGGAGAGCTCTGTCGACATCTCTGAGCCCAAACCTGAACCCACACCCATGCCCAGTGAGGTGGAGTGCACTCCTGATGGTAATGTTACAAGCCATGCTAAACCTCCACGCCCTGAATCAGTCAAACCCACCACAGACCACACTGGACCCAGTGTCAAGGCTGGTCCGAAAGGTCCAGGTCACCACCCTGTCCGGGCTGCCTCAGTCCCCCATCCTCCTGCAAGCAGGCCCATACCACCCCACATGAACCCCCATGCGCAGAGAGCTTTCTCTGTTGCAGGTACAGCTGACACGCAGGCCCAAATTATGGAAGACTTCAGGTAAGCTCTCTTATTTTCTTCTTTTTAATTCTTTTTCATTGTAGTTGTTGGTATTATTTCCTTGATTTGATACAGACAGAAATATGAAAATGTTTAAAGTAGAGTAGGGGACTAACATGCAGTAAATGGACTGGTCATCTTGCTTTCTATGAAAATGTATCAAATCCACCTTAAGGTTTAGTTTGTGCTGAAGCACTGTATGTTAAACCAGATTTCACACACATTGACACAAGTCAACAATACCTCTACAAAGCACCTTTAATTACAGGCCACACTGGGGTTAATTTAGAATACATAAGGTGTTTGAAACAATGTCTGAATTTGTCTTTTGAGGAAACCTTTTTCTAAATAGGCCACAACCAATAAAACATAACTGGTGCTAATAAACCTATCTAATTTAGGTCACTTAAAAAACAAGACCTAAAAATATGTGCCTCATTCATTTTATTAGGAGCAGTTGGGTTTTTTTTACACACTGTATGCCTTCAGAAGACTTTGTAGGAAGTTTATACAATGGCTACTTTAACAATGACAGCTTATTTGTCAGCATAGTGAGTTCATGGCTGTTTATAGCCCATTTTAAGGAGAAGCTTTCAGGAGTGGCACGTTACATCATCCGTATAATTTGGGAAATTATTAAGCATTTTCTCTTGAGCTGTATATTCTGTTTTAAATTTAGGTTCTGGATAGATCATGTGAGAATTCATTTTTTTATCCTGTTTGGAGATGTGTGACATCACAGTCTTATGTCGATGAGTAAAATAGACCAGTATCACAATGAATTCAATACATAAAATGCAAATATGCATCTCTCTACAGGCTGTTTTTAGTAAATTTTTATCTGATAGCTGTCTTGTGCTATTTCGTTATTCTATATTAAAATATTTGTTGTCTATCTCACTGTTTTTTCTTCATTGAATAGTAGTACTTTTTTCAATAACTAACAAGCCGTTATGCAAATGCAGTAATGCTTCACTACCAAATAAATTGCAATACAGTAATTTCCCTTGATGTAATTCATGATAATTTATAATACATTCCTGGCTCTAAAAATAGATGAAAATGACAAATTGAGTGCACAGATATTAATACATCTTAATATTATCCTGAGGAAACATAGAGGAAATGTATTACAACTACACATGTACTTATTGTTCTGTGGTGCTACTGTCAGAGTCCGTAGGGTCTAACACTGTAGATGAGTATTTATGAGGGATATTACATAATACTTTATGCCAACAGGGTGCACATCATTACTTGGAATGTTGGTTCTGCCACGCCACCTGATGACATCACTGCTTTGCTGGGCCTGAATGTGGGTGATGGAAATACAGACATGTACATCATTGGGTGAGTGTTGTTTGGCGGCAGCATCAGCGAGTACAAAGTCACTAATGAGCAGTTCTTAATCCCTCTCCCTATGGCTACAGTTGTTATTCATTTAATAATGCTCCATCAAATTATCAAAGCTGCCCCTCGTAAGCATCTCTTCCATCTCCGTCCACTATGCCACTCTTGACCTTTTTGTGCAATTGTATAATTTTTCTTCAAGGCTTCAGGAAGTGAACTCTATGATTAACAAAAGGCTGAAAGATGTCCTCTTCACAGACCAGTGGAGCGAGGTGTGCATGGAAAGACTCAGCCCCTTTGGTTATGTGCTGGTCAGTAATTGTTTCTTTTAAATAAACACATATGCACACTCTCATATTAATACCTTACGTAGCTCAGATTCATGCACATTACTCAAGCACTGATGAGATCTCTGCTTCCTGCTGCTGTTTTGGATCATTTTGTTCCCAGAGCAACGGATGGCGTGATAATTTATAAAAGCTGTGTAATGTCAGTGTCTCTGCTGTCTTCCGCTGTCTGCATAGCTCATAATGCAAAGTCAAGTTCTTGCTTTCTGCTTCTATGTGCTTTTTCTGTCTGCCTTCCTGCCCCTTTTATTTTTAGAATACATACTAAGTGCGGAAACATAGCATTAACATATCCAAAATGTTTGATGCACTTCCTACATGCCAAAAAGGAGAATTGTCTTATCAACTGTATGACCAGTTTTATGTGTATTTGTGTAGTCAGGTATTTGGAGGAAGACATTCACAAGTGTGTCCTAATTAAATTATTTTCCTTTTGCTTTATTGGGTGTTGTACACACTGACATAATGTGATTGGTCTTCCTCCGGCTGTATTGGAAACACAGCTTGGCTATGTTGGCATGGTGAACTGAAGAATGTGAATCAGCTGTTGTGCTGAAAGAGTTAGACAAGTGTCTTCCAGGGTACTGTTTTATTTTTGGATCATGTTGTTGTCAGTGTTGATGGGCCTTTGACAGTGAGACTGATGTTGTCCTCAAGCTATGTTGTGGTCTGTTACGCTGGTTTGAACCTTGTTAAAATAACCCCAGTATGACCGTTTTGTGATCTTCATGTGGACATTAAAGCTTTGAACATGTTGGGGTTTTAGGTGGAGTTTATCTGGATTGTCAGTAGAGCTGCACAATATATTGTTTGAGCATTGACATGGCAATGTATGTGTGAGCAATAGTCGCATTGCAGGTCCTGCAATTATTTTTACAATTTTTTTTCATGTGTACTGTACGTGTGTGTGTGTGTGTGTTTATTTATATATATATATATATATATATATATATATATATATATATATATATGTATGTGTGTGTGTATGTTATTATTTAAAAAAATTATTCATGTATTTATTTATCTTATTTTTAATTATTAATGCTATTTAATTATTTCAGCTACAAGAAGGATGACCCTGAAAAGTATGTTCTGTGTTGACTGCTAATCTGTTTGACCAATTGCGTCAGCACCAGACAGCTGTAATATACTCCTGAATATTTTGTCGTATCGCAATAAATGAAATGAAATAGTCATGATGGTGGATAGGTAAAACACCTCATTTGTTCAATAGAGGTAGTTTGCTCACCCAGTTTCATTGTCAGATTCAGACTGTAACTGCAAGTCCATGAAATCTTGCTCAAATCAGCCCTCCACTACAGAAATCCAACAGTCAACAAGGCACTTTTCCTTATTTTCCTTTACTATTGCTGATTTTTTTGTTGGAACTCATTTTAACTATAATTCAGAACCTTGCTTTAAAGACCAAACACATGCACTACAGAATATGCTGCTGGATGACTTTCCATTCTAACAGATTTTATTGCACTGACCTTTTCCTAATATTTTGTTGAAGCATTTTAATCATTGCAGTCTGAAGCCACTGGGCTTGCATTTGTAACGTGTGGTGAAGTCTAATCTTCCTGAAAAGATCAGCAGATGAAAGTGTAGTTTCCTGTGGGTGATCAGTATTTTGCACTGAATTATATTTGTTTTTCCTTCAAATTCCCAGGCTGCCTTGCAAACATCACACTTGTTACTTACACCTAATTTCTTCGGTCATGTGTGTGCAGCACAAGGTCAAACATATTTTTCTGTACACATGCACTCTCTCACTATCATGCTGTTTTTCTCTGGCATACACACACACACACGTACATGTCTTTGAGCTTAAATGTCTTTTCTGTAGTAAGCCAAAATGTAGCTTGGCAGCCTTCAGGAGCTCTTCCAATACCCACTGATTGTAATGTGAAATGCTTTTCAACCACAGTACACACAAGCAAAGGTATATTCCTTCAGACCTTACCCAAGCACAAACACATATACTCAGACTTACACACTCATTGCTTGTCTAAATTCATACACACAACACAAAGAAAGTCGGCCCACTTTATGGTTCAGTAGAATCCATTACGCAACAAAGTCGTTCAGAGTTAATATACAAACAAGAGGGTGGGTCTAGTGTCGTGTAGAGATGTGTGCGTCCACTACTGCCCATAGGGCATTTTAGACAGGGTGTGAGGATGCTTCATAGGCCTTGTTGGGGGTTGGGGTTTATGGACCACTGAGGGAAGGAATACTGGGTATCACCATAAGTATTTGCCGAGAGGCTTGACATATCTTGTGTCACTGAACAAATTCCACATCCCTTTTCCTTTAATGTTGACCAATGACACACAAGTCCAAGACTGTATAATCTTGTATCAAGTACATATGAGACAAGAGAAAAGTACAGGAAAGGAAAATCCAAACATGGGTCACAAGTCGTGTTTCCTCTTCATAATGTAAATTTTTAAAAAGAGTAAACCACAGATGATGCCCTCTTTAACATGCCGTTCTGATGTAAAGTAGTGGAGAGCTGGGTCACAGACTCCTGCAGGGCTCCATGTAAATGCAAGTGAGTTGAAAGAGGAGGAATGCAAAAGGAGGGGGAAAGGAAGTGAGGCAGAACAAGATAAATGGATATAGGGTACAAACTATGTACTCAGTTCACTGAATTATTTCATTGAAATTTCAATACAAATTGAAGATGGTTGTCCAGATAAAGTTTTCCTTTTTCAGAATCATGCTAAGTACCTTCTAATAATGCTTACATGGGCCTGTATCTCTTGTGTTATCTCATGTTTTTTGAGTATTTCTCTTCACCTGTTGGCTTTTCAGGTTACTTCTCAGAGGATGCAAGGGTTGTTGCTACTAGTCTTTGCCAAGTACTTCCATCTGCCCTTCCTCCGTGGAGTCCAGACTGAGACCACCCGCACTGGCCTGGGGGGATACTGGGTGAGGCAGCAATTGACACCATTCTGTGAACACCACTATACTCAGAGAAAGACGGTAGCGCATATACAACCAGCTTATTCATTGACTTGATCAGTTAGCTTTCTACAAAACAAATGGGGATATTGAATATAATATATTTGCTTATCATAGCTCAATAATCTAGGCACAGTAACCATAATGTCAGTTGTAATTTGTTAGTCAAATCTTGACTGTTTATTTCCATCAGAGTAAAGGGATACATTTTGGTATCTCACATAGTGCAGTTTTTCATGTTTGCAAACCTAAGCATTGCCAAATGGTAAAACTATAGACTGAACAACATCTACACAGAAAATCTATATACAAAATCATCTTTAGATTTTTAAAATTAAAGCACAGGCTAAATTATTGTTTGAGTTAATATTTTACTGAAAAATTAGAGTGAACTCCTGAATTCCTCATTGTGTGAACTGAGAGACATTAGGTATTCTGTGTGTTTTACTGTAAAACATCCTTTGTGGTTAGTGGGTCAGAAGAGTTGGAGGAACATGGGAGAAGAAACCCGCAGACTCATCCTGCCCCCCACTGTGCACTTTACTGTTTATAGTATTAAATATTTACAGCACTCTCCACTAGTCGATAATGTCTTTCCTGTGGTTAAGACACTAGTACCAGTCAATACATAGTAATCACTTTAGACACATTTTTATGAGTAGGAATTTAAGTAAAATTTAGTTTAATGATTAAAACAAAACAACCTTAGAAGATAGGCTTTACAAAAACCCTCTTCTTCTTTTCATATGTTCATTCATTCGTCATAAGTGCTTTATTTATTATGTTTTTCTCTTTTGTTCATTTTATAGGGGAATAAAGGTGGAGTGAGTGCCCGCATGTCAGTGTTTGGTCACACCATCTGCTTCCTCAACTGCCACCTGCCGGCTCATATGGAAAATTCTGATCAGCGCATGGAGGACTTTGAAAGCATCTTACAACAGCAGCAGTTTGAAGGCCAGGCTGCCACAGGGGTTCTTGATCATGAGTAAGTTTACATATTAACACATATGTGCAACAACTCATGCAGTTTTATTTATATGCTGTATGAATAATGCACTGTAACCTCATATCATGGCCACAGATATTCTAAAAGTTTCATCTTGGTTTTCACACGTAAATGCCACGAACTGTGTATTATTGTGCTTGGACTATGTGAATGTGTGTAGGTACTGTGGGATTGTGTTCAAAAGCATTGCAAAGGAGCTAGATAAATAATGCTCTATTTTCACAGTGTGGTGTTTTGGTTTGGGGATCTCAACTTCCGCATTGATGACCTTGAAATGCAAGTGGTAAAATCAGCCATCGATAATAACAAGCTTTCCATGTTGTGGGAAAAAGATCAGGTAAAAATAAAGGATAACCAATCAAAATGTTATCCTCCTACCCCTTCAAAGTCGGGCATAGAGATTTTATTTTGGGACTTTGTAATATGTTACAAAGGCCACTAGAGGGCAATGTTGAAAGCAAATACATTTTTGAATCCTTGGTGAGTGATAAGGCAATTGTTTTGTACGTAATGGGTGCTAATGTTTCCTTTCTACAGCTTAATATGGCTAAGGACAGTGAAACCGTGTTGGAGGGATTTCAAGAAGGCCCACTGAAATTTCCTCCTACCTACAAATTTGATGTTGGAACAGATACATATGACACAAGGTTAGTGATGCCAGGGGCAGTGGCATGATTTCTAGGCCAGTGACCAGACCACTTTTCCTATCTCAGCTATACTTGCACAGTCCTCTCTGAAATGTCCTTACTTGCTGGGGGGACATATAAAAGTGTCTCTGCTATTTCCATTTCATACAGTAAATGTTAAATAATATGGTATTTACAGAAATTCTTTGTTATGCTCCAACTCTTTGTTTTGTTGTCCACTGGCCAGTGGGAAGAAGCGTAAACCAGCTTGGACTGACCGAATCCTGTGGCGTTTAAGGGCCACTGCACCTGCCAGCACAGGGAAACGTGGCTCCATCTCTGGACTCACCAGTGGGACCAAAGTTACACAGCATTTCTACCGAAGTCACATGGAATATACTGTCAGTGATCATAAACCAGTCTCCTCCATCTTTACTCTGCAGGTGAGTCAAATCAGCAACCAGTTTAAGAGAAACAGTGTTTAATTATGACGTCAGTTATTTTATTATTAAAAGAGTTAAGTATTTACTTAAGAGGGCTGAATAGTTATTCAAGACAAAATTCTACTCCTTATTTTGTTTTTAAATTATTTTGATTATCTATCAATGAGAATAGTTAAACCTAACAATGAATTACTATGATACAATACAGAATATGCTGAAAATAGTTTAAGTGAAAAACAAAACTGAAAAATAACTAAATTACAATAACGTTTTTTGTCCAGATATATAGTACAATGACAAATATGATGATGTGACAATGATTGATTACAAGGTTGACCTTTTCTAGATAATCAAGATTAGGTATTCCACTAGGTATTATTACATGATATTAGTTCTGGGCGGGACAGTGGTGCAGTGGTTGGCACTCGTGTCTCACAGCAAGAAGGACACTGGTTCGTTCCCCACACCAGACCTTTCTGTGTGGAGTTTGCATGTTCTCCTCTTGTCTGTATGGGTTTTCTCAAGGTACACCTCCCACCATCCAAAGACATTTACTGATAAGTTAATTGGTTAATCTAAATTGTCCATAGGTGTGAATGTGAGAGTGATTGTTTGTCTATATATGTTCAGCCCTGAGATGAACTGGAGACTCATACAGGGTGTACCCCACCTTTGCCTATTGAAGCTGGATTAGGCCCAGAATGAGGATAAAGCGGGTTCAGATGGCGAGACGATATTAGTTCTGAAACAGTGCTTGAAAGACTACCACTAACTACCTATACTTCTTAGCGAATGTTAGAAAACAAACATTTTTCAGAAAGCATTTACTCTTTATTGTATTTGTCTGTTCCTGTCTAATCTGGTGTATAGCTTAAAACAAAGCTAACGTTATTAACCGTTTACCTGGCCAAGTGAAAAACAGCAAAAAAAAAGCTATCTAATAGATGCTTTGGCTTCACTGCTGATGGGTCTGTGGAGAGGTTCCTGGATTTTCTCTTTGCCTCTTCTTTCCTTATGATAAGCAATCCACCACAGCAGTCTTCAACCCTGTTCTAACACACCTGATTTAAATGATCAGCTCGTAATCAAGCCTGATAACGACCCACTGATTTGAATCAGGTGTGTTGGTGCAGGGTTGCATCTAAAACATGCAGGACAGTGGGTCCCAAGAACCAGGGTTGAAGACCTCTGCACCACAGCAATGATCATTCAGCTGTCAATCAGGTAGAAATCGGCTGTCCAGTGGAGGAGGAGAAGAGATGAGTCAGAGAAAAATCACATCAGAGTTTGATGTTCTTTATACACGAAAGAATACTGGAACTTTGCTTGAAGAAAGTAGATTTTAAACTCAGAATATGAAATAGCAGATGAAAATGTTATAGTTGCGTTATTTGACTGGAGGAGAGGAAATTTGACCTGCATTTGAAGAAAACTCTCAGAATGTTTATCCAAATTATTAGAATGAAACCCGTATGTCACTAAAGGAATTTTGATTTAATATCCAATTGTTATTATGTTCATCATTATTTGGGAAATATTCAGCATCTTTCCCTTTGTTTGTTGTTATTTCTCTGTGTAGTTTCCTTATAAGGTGGATGTCCCCCTGGTCACCCTGATAGTGGAGGATGAGTGGAATAGCATTGCTGATGCCATAGCAAAATTCAGGCTGGTGCCCAACTATTCTCGCAGCTCTTGGGACTGGATTGGGCTGTACAAGGTAACAAGCCTCATATGCAGTGGCCAAGGAGATGAAATTCATAATGACAAGCATGACCATTGGTTAGATAAAAAAAAAATTTGAGTGATTGGTGTTCATGATTTTTGCTGCTTTTCTTGTAGGTGGGTTTCAAACACCATAAGGACTATGTGGGATATATTTGGGCCAAGCAAGAAGAGGCTGATTTTCACAGACAAGAACATCAGGTAATCTTAACACATACTGAATTCTCAGTAGGGGTAACTGTCATTTAATTCACATGAAATAAATGTCTTACTAACCGTTTTCCAGGTAACCTTTACTGAGGAGGAATTGCCCAAAGGCTCGGGGGACTTTATCTTGGGTTACTATAGCAACAACATGAGCACCATTGTGGGTGTGACAGAGCCATTTCAGGTAATCATAACCACATTTCACTATTTTAACATTAAAATAATCTGAGGCAGTTTGCTAGATGAAGTGGTATTCAGATTTTTTTCCCCTGTAAGGTGAAAAATGTCCATACACTAAGAACTAACAGAACCGCTTCGAGTATGTGTTAATAGAAAAGCGCTAAATAAATGTAATCCATTATCATTATTAGTTATAATGCTTAAATAGGGATTAAATTGTATATCATTGTTCACTGCTGGAAGCCCTATGATGCAGTGTGTGGAGAGGGCACCCCTTTCATCTCATACTTGTCTTAATAACTTTGACTTATCAGTTGCAAAAATTGTTCAGGCACTTTATATGTTGTATTACTTTATTGGGACTAATCACTCCCTTCATTATGTAGGCGTACCTGATGAAGTTATCATGTATATGAAGTATCACATAAAATGTATTTTATCAATTCTATGGACTTCTGACAGTAACCTATTTCAAGGCCAAACATTAAAAAAAAAAAAAAAAAGTAACCAGTCTAAAAGGGATACATCAAATCATTTTTGGTTATATTGGCAGCAATGTGTTACATTGGATGCGAACATTGCTAGTGTTCTTGTGTAACTATTGCACTTTACGCATTTCCCTACACACTGCCCTTTATCTTCTATCCTCAGATCCAGCTTCCCACAACAGATCTTGGAATGAGTTCCTCAGACAGTTCTGACTTCAGCTCTGAAGATGATAGCACTGTTGTCCACATGAAGATGAGGTCCCGCTCTCCCAGTCCACGTAAGAGCAAGCACCGCAGCCACCACAGCCACAGTCACAGCCGCTCCAGCAGTCCCAAGCAGACCAAAACAAAGGAGAAAGATGTCACCGACGGGTCTCAGTCAAGTACCATAACAGCAGAGGGAGAGTCCACAGGATGCCCAGCAGAGGGCAGCAGCAGCCAGGCATCTAATCCAGGGGGAGAAGATAAAGGCACAACAGGTCCAGGGGTGTGATGGACAACCAGGTCCTGCTGTAGTCACTGGTTACATAGCCAACTGTTGTGTCTTTTATTTGATACATTCACTGTACTGTTGTACTGTATGTTTTCTTTAAAGAAAATGTACAGTTTCTAATGCCATCCTTTTCAGGAACAGCCATCTGGTTTACCCAGAAGGCTTACTTTGCCTTGAGTTATTTTTTATTAAGCTGTGCACATTGTATATTATTTATTTGTACACCTTTCACTTTGTCCTGCGTTTCCTTTATCTTTATCCGTTCTCAGGTGTGGACAGTACAGGTAGCTATCACTTTGCATTTGGAAATACTCAAGGATTTATAAACATTTAGAGATCCCTGTTAAACAGTGGTTCCTTTATACTTCAGAGTCCATTTTCCCCATATCCACCCCTGTGAAGCTCTGCATTGATTAATAAGCAGTTTGTATCTGCAGACTGAATACAAGACATAAAATGTTTTTAAGCAAGGTGCATTCTGACAGGATCAGTTCTGACAAATAGAATCAAAACATAGTTTGTTTTAAATTTGCGGAATGCAAAACACACTGATGCATTTTATTCTAAATCGCTCTTTGAAAACATCAAAACTGTATAAAAAAAAATACCACTTGGACTCAGCAACAGGATGCTTAACATGTAGGCAACATTTCAGATGATGCACCAATGGGAGTGAAGTCCCTTTACAGTTTATAAAAACAGAGCAGAACCAAAGTAACCAAAGTAGGTGGAATTTATGGGCCTTAGCCACTAGCCCTGGCAGCAGCAAAGCACATGTCAGCGTAGAGTGAATATGAGTGTAAAGACCCTTAAATAGACCACCAAATCAGTGCAGTAGGATGTGGGGGGCGTGGGAGGCTAACTGTCAGCTGACACAGCATAGCTGTCTTTCCAGAACTGCTTGATTAATTAATGGTTTCATGGGTCCTGTTGGTGCTGAGTCTGTGACAGTAGTAACCACAACAGAAATCAGACCCAGAAGAAACACGTTTGCTTTAATTAACTACAACTATATTTACCCAGAACAGAAAAAATACATTTTAGTTTTAATAATTCTGTTTTCAAATTTTAGAAGTATCAAGAAGATTTATTGTACGTTTTCAACACAAAGACTATCAGTCTGGATATAGAGCAACCGCAAAGCTTTGCAAAAATCATTTCATATGATCCAAAGCTGACATATTCCATTCCTACAAAATACCACAATGCAAATGTTTTAATTGATGAATGATTTCATCAATTAATTAATAATTTCAAACCAATTTTACTTTTTGCAGTTTTTTATTGTGTTGTCTCTCACTCAGATCCTCCCGAAGTGATCATTAGCTGACAGTGTGCTTCACTGTAGTTGTGTTGCACTTGTACATTTCAGCTGTTAGCTTAGGACAGTGTAAACTGTTGTAGCTGTAACCACAGTGTCTGTGAACTGTTTGTGTGTGTATGTGTTTTTATGAACATGTGCGTGTGTTTGGGGTGACAGAGCTAGCCCAGGATGAATGGGGTATGTCTGTTTGCACGGTTTGAGGCTGGACATACTGTACATTCCGGTACTGTGACTTTTGTGCCGTAAAGTGCTGTTTTTGACTCCTCTTTGTTAAATTTGTGGCTGTGAAAATTGTTAGAAAACATGGTAAGGAAAACATAAAAGACTAACTTTGATGTAAATGTTAGGTGAAGAAAATGCAGGATAGTTATGCTTGCATATACAGTATCTGAAATTATTTGAATCATTTCATTGTACATTTATGTATTTTTTGATTTAAAAAGGAAAACTATTGGACCTGTTTAGAGTAATAACTTTGTGCTACTGTACTTTAGAAAATTTAGGTAAGTGTAATCAGTACTGCAGTCATGATCAGAGACTATATTATGAGATGTTAAAAAATGCTCTATCTACAGAATGTTATTGTTTTGTAATTATGTGGCTAAGGTAGAATATGTATGTAAAGGATATATATGAAGTATGGTGTAAAACACAAAATAAGAGACAATCTATGCCACAAAAATTATTTTACTCAAATTATGTATTTATTTTCTTATTTAATTGTTAAATGAACCTGAATTCTGCTGGCCAGTGAGGGAGATTTATTTCAATAGAAACGTCAAAATGATGACATTGAACATTATATTTCTTTTTTGTTTTGAGACGATGGAAACAGACTCTGATTTCTATTGTATGGATTTTAAGTGAAGTCATCAAATGTTTATTTTATTGTTAAAAGTGCAGATTGTTTAGTCTATAAAATGTGTGTATGGTTGTAACTGAAATTGACTCAAAGGGAAAAAAAATACAGCAAATCTGTTGGGTGACTTTATTTCTGCATATGTGTATGATTTATCTGAGACAGCATCTGAGTAGTATCTTATTGAAATTTCAGGTATTCCTTATTTTGTTCTACAGTGCAAAGCTAGTGCAACACCATCCAGAGAAACCTTCTACTCCTCTTCAGAGCAAACTGTCTATAAAGGTAAATATTTTTTGTTTAGGTGCGTATATGTGGAAGAGAACTAAGAGAAACAGATGGTGTTTGTCACAACAAACCCCGCCCCTCACTCATATTTGACCTGATTTGCCATATCTCTTATCATTGTGAAAGGTAACTGTGACCTTGACCTTCACCAAAATTTTATGGGATATATTCTGGACCACCTGACACCTTTCCTGAAAATTTCATGGAACTTTTTGTGTAAACCTGCTGATAGACCGATAAACAAAGAATCTGACTCAAACACAATACCCCTCTCTCCTTCGCGGAAATATTAGTGTTAGGTTATGTGAATTTTTAATGTCCTTTTATAATGAGTAAATAAACACAGCTGGCTTGAAAATTAATGTAATTTCCTGATCGGGTCTTAGCTCCACAAACATGTGGATAAATAAATGGAGGAAAAATAATTCACTAGTCAGTCACTGTAAAGGTCATTATTGCAACAAACAGTAAAGTTAGTAAAGTATTTTAATGATGTAAGAAAACTGTTGTTGGCATCAATAATATTAGAGTGGGCCTGTAAATCTGTGTATCGTAATTATGTCTTTAAAAAGGAAGATATTTGAGACATTCTGAATAAATATTAGGATGTAAAAGTATCACATCCTGCAGAAGGCAACAGCAAATACATCTTGCATCATGCTTCTGCCACCTGAAAAGAAAGTGTCCACCCTGCAAATTCATGGTGACAAATGACTGTACTGCTCTGATGCAATACTGGTCAGGGATTGGGCTATTTGTTTTGATGACACAAAGCTCAAGCAAACAATTAATGCTGAAGTAAATTTTACAGTCTGACCGTATAAAGAAGACTATGATGTCAATGATTTGAACATTTTCGCAGTATTTTTCAGCGATGATGTTTTGACTTTTTGGTGATGAAGGAAGCCTTTGCTCTTCAACCTCTGGTCTGATCTCTACATGCAAAGATAGATTTATTAGCACATGTAACGTTACTGCTAGGTTTTCTTTGTCTGAATTGAAGATAATAAAATTACCTATCAGGAACTGATAGAACTATCTGACCTTCTGGATTGTAATGGATTCAGTGAATAGTGCACAGTCACCTTGCTCTATAATTAGTGATGGTCAGATAAATGTATACATTTTGGCAAAGACCCCAAACATACGTACCCAAACAATGTACTCATAGCAGGCCCTGAGGAGTTGGGAGCTTCTTCTATAGCTCCACATGAGGTTTTGCAATGACATATAACGAGGTTATGCTGACAGATACAATCCCCAGCCTCTGTTCTTTTCCTCACTGCTCAGTTTTTACTGTGTTGTAAATATATTTCCAAGTTTATCTGGTTGCTTCTCCGTGAAGCAAATGTTCTGGTGTGCTTTTGATGGCTAAGATTAATGCAACTGATCAGATTAATTATACTGATATTGTTTTTGTGCAACCTTAATAATGTTTTCTGGGAAACATTTATTTGCTTTTTGGTGTCTGGTCCTCTTTGATACAGTACATCCCATGACAGTCAGGCTTCAAAAACGTACATGTATTCACATTTAGTTTGAGCAATGAACAAGCAAAATATTCGAGGCCTGAAATAAAGTTTTACTCTGCATTTTGGAAGGACATGGTTGAGAATGAGCATTAAAACTGGAATCTGCCACATCCATATTCTTCATGACTCATACTTTTCACTGATCTATTTTTTTTTTTTTTTTTTTTTAGTAATGATCTGCCTCAGTTTAAATGTGCTAAATAGCACACGGTTTAATGAGATGGGTTACAAAACAAATGGCAAGTGCTTATGTTTACAATATAGCCTATATGATTGTGTTATTACACACGTATACATTGGTTTATATACAGTTATGAAATATATTATTACATATTTTACTAGATAGAACCTTAAAGTAAATGTATTGCAATATGCTGATGGTGTTTTGAAATAGAGCTGGTATATTTATTTATTTGGAATAAATCTCATTCTCTCATTGTTTCTCATAATTTCCCATTTTGAAACTAAAGCCAAACGCATTTTTTTTTACTTCCTTGTTCTTTATTAGTGACCGAGTTGATAAAGTTTGTCTTATCCTTAAATTTTTTTTTTTACAACAGACCCAAGTTACATATAAATCACACATTCCTTACAGTGTTATATATCCCCATGCTTTTTTAAATATAGTTATACTTTTGTACCACCCTAGTTTTTGTGCACTGTTAGGTAAGGTAGGTAACAGCCAATTCGAGGAATGTACTCTGATTTTAAAGAATGAAGAAAAACAGGAGGTAGTCTGTAGGATTAGTGTCAGTGTGGGAGACAAGAGGAATGTTGACCTTTATATCTAATATAAGTAGCCTTGCAGTTGGATCTAGGTTTACTATTCAAGACCGGAAAGATTTCTAGAACGAAGGTCCGCCTGATGCAAGATGACAACATAAAACACGAGTGGCGCCTTACACTCGTCGTTGATTGGACGCGTCAGTTTATCACACCTCTATACGGGGTCATTCAGCTTTTTTTGGTGAAATGAACTTTACTGCTGAGTTGTGCTGACGGAGCATATCTTACATGTCACTATTACATTTTGACAGGCGGCACATGGAGACAGCCTCTTTGCTGTCCTATTCCGCATACCTTCCCGCGTGCTGCTCCCCTCGATAGGTTCAGTGGTATGGTCCGCCTCCTCGTGACGTCCGCCTTCATGGAATAAATAGTGAAGCTCTGCGCCATGAGGCTCAGGCTGAGGATCAATACCCAGATAGAGCAAGACCACACTGTCCTCTGAGGCGACCGGAAAACGCCGCGGAACTACAAAATAAGCTAATCATTAACACATTTTACGCTATAAAGCCAGTGTACCCAAACGACGGGAACGATGATGAACGGACAAATGAATGGTTTTCATAACTCCCTCATTGACGAGGACTGCTTCTTATTCACCTCAGAGTCGGTTGGAGAAGGACATCCCGGTAAGACCGACACACCGGCTCTATACCAGTTTATATTTTAAATGTTACGTTAAAACTACGTTATGGCCTTTCTGGGTAACATCATTTCGTTTCATGTTGTCACACTATGTACTTTACATCGTTCAGTCGTTGATGTTCCGGCCTGTTCCGTTCCTGAATGTGGCCCGCCGGTATGAGCACGCTGCTGCTAACGTTAGCTAGCTAATCTGTGTTGCACACTGATGCAGTCGCTAGTCTTTTTCGACATTTGTTGCACCTGTTGGTTGTTCGGACTATTCACATTTTGATATAATACATTGTAACGTTCCAGTTAATCCACAACCGAGTATCAAGTGGCGGGACATCGCATCGACTGGGACCGGTACTGTTATTTGTTAGCCTCGTCGATAACCTACAATAATATGTGGCGCGGTATAATATCACTGTAATACTTATGTCTTTAAGACGTTTGCAGTTGGATCCTCTGTTACTTAAGCGCTGCTCATTCAACCACATGCGCACATGGTGAAATGGCGACTGTTCAATGGCTTTGAGCCCCTCCCACTAAACACGAGACAGACCCACGGCAGCAGCGTGTCAAGAGTTTACTCACACCAGAGGACGATAGTTTTGTTCCTCCTCTTGTTGGCCTCACTAACTCGAGTCATTGTCATTGTCCTGTGTTTCAGACAAGATTTGCGACCAGATCAGTGATGCGGTATTGGATGCTCATCTCAAGCAGGATCCTGATGCCAAAGTTGCATGTGGTAAGTCCACATAGTCATTCTAGATTTGAACTGTTTTTATTATTAGGTAAAAATCTGTTTACTTCTTTTATAATAACTTGTACATATTTTGTCTTGCAGAGACTGTTGCCAAAACTGGGATGATCCTGTTAGCAGGTGAGGTGACCTCACATGCCACAGTGGACTACCAGAAGGTTGTTCGTGACTGCATTCGCCAAATCGGTTATGATGACTCCTCTAAAGGTGGGATTTATTAATTGATTTATTTTAATAATGTTGTAGTTACCTTTTACCTTCAGCCATGGCTTTTGAACAATGTCTTGATTGGTCGGTTTCTTTTTAATATAGGGTTTGACTATAAAACCTGCAATGTTTTGGTGGCCTTGGAGCAGCAGTCTCCTGATATTGCCCAGGGTGTTCACATTGACCGTAATGAGGAGGACATTGGTGCAGGGGACCAGGTCAGAACTACTACCGATGCAGAGTGGCCACTGTCCATGATTTATACTTTGTTTTTAAACCTGTTCTGATCTGTTGGTGACTTTTTTTCCCCTCACAGGGATTGATGTTTGGATATGCCACTGATGAGACTGAGGAGTGCATGCCTCTCACAATTGTCCTTGCCCATAAACTCAATGCCAAGATGGCTGAGCTGCGACGCAATGGCACTCTTCCATGGCTTCGTCCTGACTCAAAGACACAGGTAGATTGTGTGACTGTTTTTTTTCCCCTTTTCTCTGCGGGTCACCACAGTATTTTTGATATTGATACATAATTTATCACTTCTTGTACAGGTTACCGTGCAGTATCGCCAGGACCGAGGGGCTATGCTTCCAGTGCGTGTGCATACGATTGTCATCTCTGTTCAGCATGATGAGGATATCTGCCTGGAGGAGATGAGAGATGCCCTGAAAGAGAAGGTAATCAAGGCTGTCGTCCCCTGCATCTATTTGGATGACGACACCGTTTATCATCTGCAGCCCAGTGGCCGGTTTGTCATTGGAGGACCACAGGTAAATATCGGGTTCTAGCTGTCAAACACTTGACCATCACTTATTTTTTTAATGTATTTTTTTAGAATCATATTAAAATGTTACTTCGTCATAGGGAGATGCTGGCCTGACTGGGCGTAAAATCATTGTTGATACTTATGGAGGTTGGGGTGCCCATGGTGGTGGGGCCTTCTCTGGGAAGGATTACACGAAGGTGGACCGCTCAGCTGCTTATGCTGCTCGCTGGGTGGCTAAGTCTCTGGTGAAAGCTGAGCTCTGCAGGAGGGTATTGGTCCAAGTAAGTTGTCACACCATCTCTGAGCAGCACATTGTCTTTTTGAATGAGGGGTTAGAGAAAGTTGCTTCTGTGTGTTGTTTTGATGTTTGTTTTTTTTTAAACATATGTGTGTTGTTTTAGGTATCCTATGCCATTGGTGTTGCCCATCCCCTCTCCATTTCGATCTTCCACTATGGGACTTCCCACAAGAGTGAGAGGGAGCTGCTTGACATTGTGAAGAAGAACTTTGACCTCCGCCCTGGAGTCATTGTCAGGTAATGCATTTGTTCTGAAGCCACCTGTAATACTTCTTCAACTCCTGGCTTCTTCGTGTTTCCTCTACTTTTAGTATTGCATTTTTGTTTTGCTGCCCAGTGATCAAGGTTATTTAATGTGAAATGATTGCTTCTCTCGCAACTTTTTGCTTAAGCTGGCACTTACTTTTGACTGCTGGGATTAACTGCTATGAGACAACCATGTCTCTTTCTGCTTTATCTAATGGCATACTGCTAAAGGCTACACACTGATCGTACTGTTGGAGTAATATCGCATGTATGCATTTTTGAAGGCACACATCAGTATAATAAAGCCCTATAGCTCATAGTTAGGTGTGTCCCTTTTTATAAAGTGGCTGAGTGTGGTTTCCATGTGCAAGCTGCAGTTGCCACTCGAGTTGGTTGGCAGGGTAAGTGTCGAAGCTTCGTGCATTTTTATTTTATTTTTTATTTTTTCACCCCCTACTCCTTAGCAGTCGGTTTAACAAGCTTTTTTCCGTTATTTTGTGGTGGCTCTCAACACTCCCTACTGGCCAATGTCAGCATTATGGCTGTGTGAGTATGGATGCTTGCATCTGAAGTCTTTGTGTGTGATTGCTGCTAAATATGTTGATTATGTATTCCAGGGAGCTGGATCTGAAGAAGCCCTTGTATCAGAGGACCGCAGCCTATGGCCACTTTGGCCGAGACTCCTTCCCATGGGAGGTGCCCAAAAAGCTCAAATACTAAACCTGTTAAGCTTTTACCCCCAGGCCTGTTGGTGTATACTACAGAGAAGCCTCCAAGGTTCCGGGGGTGAAATGCCCTTATCTTCTCACATAATGGTATCTTTAAGACATGACTCCCTTCCTCACTCCACCTCCCTCCTTTTTGTCTTGTTACTGGTTGCAGTATCATAGTGGGTCCTAGGCGGCATGCCTCAGAAAGTTGATGTTGAAATAACTGAATGGGTTCCATGAACTCATGCATCATTGTAGTTAATGTAGTCCCACGTCTTGAGGTACCCCAGCTTATTGTTGTAGACCCCATATAGCTGCACCTTGGTCGTTTTCTCTTGGCATTCCACACTCCGTCAGTATCGTCATTTTTCTATTTACTGTTATGGCGGTAGCGTATTAGGCTATATGGAATACCCCTCTTAATGTAATGGTGCTACTGATGTAAGGAGTCTATGCGACGGCTTAAATGTGTTCATTTAGAAGCGTAATTTGCCAGTTGGATGGTCCACTGATGCCTTCCCTCAGACAGGTTTAGCTTCTCTCAAACATTCCTCCTTTGTCAGTCTAGTACAATATATTTTTTGACCCACTGTCCCTTACTTTGTTTTTCTTAGCTTTATTCCCTCGTCTCTGGAGGATGCTAGAATGGCACAATAAAATTTCAAGGGTTGTTGCTGTTGTCTCTAAAATGCTATGCATTGCATACTAAGAGGAGAGCCAAATCCTAATTATTCAAGCTCTCAAATGAGCTTAATGCCTCTGATGCCCCTACAGACCTTTGCTGTTTTCTGACGTAATACAGAAAAGTCAGAAGCTGCTATGTCACTGCTCTGGTCTGCAGAGGTATTGGTTATACTTGATAGGGATGAAAAATTTGGATTGTTACACAGTGGAATTCAATTTTAAGAGTCCTTTTTTTAAAATAAAAAATGTAAATGTAGTTTTGACTTTTTTATGGTTTGAAGTGACTGAAGGCCCTTTTACTCCTTAAGTCTAATGATGGCAGGTGTAGCTACAGAGAAACCTGGTTCCCGTCATTATTCTCAAAGGAGGGATTCCTCGTCTCAGTACAACCTTAACACTATTTATTTGTTCTCTGAAACTCTGCGTGGATACAGAGAAGCTGAGTTTTCAGAAGGCAGCTTTAAACACTTGGTTATTCAATCTTGAATTCCTTATGACTTGATTTTTTTTTTTTTTGTTTAGTTTGAGGCTCCAGAGTGTTGTACAGAAAAGCTTTGTGGTGCCTCAACAACAAAGTTTCACTGGCTCGTGTTATTGACTATGGCAATTTTTTTTAAAGATTTGACTGCATGTCCTATTTTAAAGTTGGTTAGATTTCTGAGACCCCCACCCCCAAACACCTCTACCACCACATTAAAGTGTCCGGTGAAATTCTTTGGCTCTAACTTATCCTCTTAAATGGGATGGCAATATTTGGTTGGTGTAGTACAGAGAAACCAGCCTTGTTTACATGGCCATTCCATTGGAGGATAGTTTTCCAGTTTTAGTTTTGTTCCCTTTTGCCACTCGGAGGTCATGCCGTTGGCCACAGTAAGTGTAAGAGTGCCTTTTCTATTTCCTCTACTCTTATTTGTTTCACTCCCCTCATATAAACATGCATTCGGCTCCAGAGGAACCAGTAGCTTATACTGTATTCTGCTTCCTGTCTACATTGGGTAGTTTCATTATGCTCTGTAATAAACACCTATTCCTTTCAAATGTGTGTGCCTCAATGTTTTACTGTCTTGTTGTATATACATGGAATAGTACATCACTACTAAAATGACATAATAAGAAGCCCAGTTATTTAGCTAGTTCATAAATGCTGTTGTAATCATCTCTCCATGTTAATTCCATAATCTAAATAGTGCTGTTGAGTATCTAATTGCATGTTCATTTAATCAGGCCAGGGATAAGCTCTTATTTTAATCAAATCTCATGACTAGAAGATTGTAGTCATTTATACCCAGGTTCATGTTGTGATCATTGTGAAACAGCATTCATCAATCAAACCAATTCATCTTTGCTGCTTATGAGTCCATGTGTCATATAAATGTGATGAGTTTTTGTGGATGTTGTCATCCTTATTACTTAAGAAAAAATGTGCAGAGGCTATACAACTTCTTTCACTTTGACCACAAAAGGTTGCATAAACTAATTCTGACATAATTAAGTTTCACCAAATTTAGATAGTGGCTGTCAAAGTCCACACATGATGTAGTGATTTTATTCACATGACAATGTGTTGTGCAAGATTGTTTTTTTTTTTTTATTTAACTAGGTCAGTTATTGAGATCTGGTTCTCATTTGCAATAGTGACCTGACATGTATAAAAGAACATTAAATGTATACGAACAGAATGGACTGCAAAACCAATCACAATGACATGACAAACAAGGAACTGTATGAATATGGTACATTTTAAGGATCATTGCAAAGAATTCCAGTCATAAGTTACAGAAAACTGGAAAGATAAGTCAAGAGCATAGGTGTGAAACAGCCTGTGGGATGAATTTGTGAAATGCAAAAAATGACACTTGACATTAACATTTTAGGTCCAGTTAAACATATAGATCAATAAAATACTATCATAACCTACAAATATGTAATGACAAGATCCTTTTTTTTTTTTTGTAAAAGTAAAACTACATGAGGATATTTGCATTTATAAATATTCTTTCACAAAAACAACTGCAAGCACAATTTATACGTCTGTCTTTTGCTAAAAAAAATGTTTTTTTTGGGGGGGGTCATTGTGATCTAAGTTGTAATGCACGCGAAAATGATAAGCTGAGGCATAATAATATTAAAATTGTACTTGTTTTTCTTAAGACATTTCTGGTTGCTTGTGTCAACATTGTAGATGTAACCATTTTCATATGATTTTACTTCTTTCACTATTATTTTTGTGTCCGCCTGTTGGAAATGGAGCTGAATGTAACCCCTGAACAAAAATCTCTCAACCATCCATGGTTGAGAGAAATGTGATCATCGAGAAGAGATTTCTTTATTGTATTCAATGTATATACTATAAATGGTAGAGCTTAAGCAAACCTTCAAAGAATAGGTCTCAAAGTGGAAGTTCAACTCCTTGAGTAACTGAAGGGAAAATGGGTGACAGGTAAAGTAAAGACTGCAGTCATGAACATATGGTGTACTGAACTTAGGAATTGACCCCAGGCTAGTTGTCTTCTGTTTTTGAGTTTTACTGGCCTTTAACTGTAGAGGACAACATGAAAAGGTTAGATCTGTAATAACAACTCCTTCAGGCTAACTGCACAGCTAGATGTCTCATTTTGTAAACTGGGAAATCTACGACTGGCTCTGTGACAAATGTATGCATTAATGTTTATAGATATGTTTTAAAAACCTGTTTGACATGGTGCTTTCAGAAATGTTTTAATATTTCAAATGTGTCTCTGTTTCATTTATATATTTTCTTAATTTAAGAAAAAAAAAACCATGGTCACGTAACTTTTTTTCTTTTAAAGATAAGACATTCTTTTATTATTATTCCTTATGTGCATTCTGGGTGGTTGAGCAGTAAAAATATGCCTTTTTCACCACTTCACTTTCACCATCTTATAGCTGGAAAAGTATGTATTTAACCTTAAATAACAAAACAAATTACAGCTTGTGGTTTATTGCAAGGCCCTCCATGCTGAAATCTGTCATTTATACTTCCTGAGAACTCCAAACCATATGAGTCTCAATTCATTACTAACCCAGAAAATGTCTTGTTTGGGTTTCTGTCTCTGCATTGAGTGCAAAATGTGGTCAGAATATATAGTTAATTGGAATTAGAACAAAGTAGGGATGTGCTTTTCCATATGAACACTGACCAAAAGCCATAGACCACCTTAGGCTGTAATTGTCCTTATAGGTGTTCCAAGAAAACCTAATTACCACCATCCTTTTTTAATCAAACATCCACTTTGTTAAAGTAGAGATCTATCTGGGAGCAGTTTCCCCTCAGTGCTCAAGAAAACAAATTTTCTTGGTTGAAGGTCTTTTGCCAGAACAACCTGCATTCTTATTTACATGTATTTACCCATTCTCAAATGTATTCCTTTGATTTTCATTAGCTGCTTTATAAAAGTAGTATATGCTACATAAGGTAAATATGAAATGGGCAATCCACACTGAAGGTAAAGTTTGTGTTTGGTACACCAGCAGCATTAGTATAGAAGACTACATAAATGTATTTCCCCTAAACCACATTTTAAAACAGGCACTAAATGTAACATCACATACATACATTCAAGTCAGTTTCATGAGGGTGGTTTAGTTTGTGGTTTAATAATAATGTCAATCAAGACAACATTTTGTCCAATAACTACTGATAATAATGTTTTAAACAATAAAGAGTCTCACTATCCTGAGCCAGAGTGAATCATAAGTATGAAGTGCCACTGTTTTTTGTTATCTATTTCTTTGTTTGTTTTATAGTTTCTTTTAAAACAGATGTTTGCTACTACATTTTAATTTACTCCTGACAATTGTTTCATAAACTACTGTGGAAAAAGTTGAAAATTTTCCCAGCAGTCAAAATAAATTTGCTGTAATTTAAGAGAGTCGAGAACCTTAGACTTAGACTTAGACTTAGACTTAGACTTCCTTTATTGTCATTGCACAAGAATACACACAACAGTGGGATTTTTGGCAACGAGACGTCGTTGCTTGGCTTCCGGAGTACACCTACTAAATAAATAAGTAAAAAAAGCATCTGAGGAACAGAGTAAACAGGATGAGTAGTGCCGTAAACAGAATGAATAGTGCAAAAAACAGAATGAATAGTGCAAAAAACAGAGTAAGTAGTAGTGCAAATATAGGGGGGGTTCTAATAGCTTTTTGAAATGGGTTCATTGTTAATAATGAATAACAATGGATTGAATTTATATAGTGTTTTTTGGCTACTCAAAGCACTTTACATTAGTGACCCATTATTCATTCACTCTCACATTCTCCCTCTGGTGGTGGTAAACTACATATGTAGCCACAGTATTCCTGGGGCAGACTGACAGAAGTGTGGCTGCCATTTTGTGTCCACAGCCCCTCTGACCACCACCAAACATTCATACACCAGTGTGAATGACACTGGAGGCAAGGAGGATGAAGTGTCTTACCCAAGGACACAACAGACTGACTAGGACAGAGCAGGATTCATACCACCAACCCTTCCGTTATTGGATGACCCACTGAACCAACTTATCCATGGTTGCCCCATATTAATTTCATTTGTCAGACTATTGGTTTGTTTCGTTCTTATTCCAGTCTGTGTTTGTGAAATCAGCCCCTGAAGGTAATGATTGATATATACTTATGAGAAAATATACCTCCAGTTACTTGAGCTACTTTTTTTTTTTTTTTAATAGATGACTGGTTGTACATGAATATGCTTTAATGTTTACTCAGTAGCCAAGTTGAGGCATGACATTGCAATTCTGTTGGGACTGAAAACCGCACATTCTTCAGTGACCTGATTAAAAGGCTAAACTCCATAGTTGCAAAACAAATCTTGTCTTGATAGCCGATTTCAGACACAACACAACTTAAATCTCATGCTGTAGTATTTTGTAAAAAGGTTATGCTACACATTTCACTCCTTGTGTCATAACCCACAACAAGATGAGCTCTTGGGGTACAGAAATTGAACAAACAAACAAACAAACAAAATGACAACTTCATGACAGACAAGTGATGGTCATGACGTTTCTAAATCTGTTTGCTGCATTAAAATTAAGGAAGAGATTGTCAAGTGTACTGTAACGTTGTGGAAGGACCAAAAGCAGACCGAACAGAGTTAGTTCAAGCTCTTTAATGAGCAACTAAAGGGAACAAGACAAAAAACAAAACCAAAAAAGACAGCAATGCTGCAACAAAAAGTAATATACAAAGTCTATTCCAAAAAGGACCAAGCCAGGACCAAAGCCAGCTAGAACCTGACAGACTGGAAGGGCAGTGGTCATTATGGAGGGAGGGTAGAAGGAAAGAAAAGAACTTAAATAGGTGGTGATGAGGAACAAATGAGAACAGGACAGAAAGAGGTGAAAGGTGACAGTGGGAAGCTTTCAATAACCCACAACAATACCTAATGCCAATGTAATTATCAAAAAACACATACATACACACATCTAATAAACCTACATACAGTATGTATATGTTTTCTGTATTTATTACTATTCCTCAATTCAGGACACAGAGTAAAATGATATAAATGATGTTGAACAGCTCATACATTACTGTCAGATATAAGCAAAAATAATTTTCACAGAATATGCACATTTAAGTTGCGTATCTGTTTTTACGATTATTTGTACTCTCAGTACCTATATACTTTTATATATAATTATAAAAAATGAATGGAACTAAATGACACATGACTTAAAATTAGATTTGCACTTCTAAGTCACCTAGTTCATGGTGATAAAGTAACTGCCAACTTGTAGAGAAGTGGCTCCAGTTTAATTGAACAGAAATCAAATCTTATCTAATATTGGATGAATGGAATAGTTTCACACTTTATCAGTTCTGTTATCACAAGAGATCCAGGTCAAATCAATAGTTTCAGGTAAATTCTGAGCAACTACTTTACTTTATGTTCTGAAGTCTGAAATGTATTGATGAAGCAGATCCCAGTAGGAGGGCTGGGACACTTTTAGACAGAGTTTTTTTCCTGTACAAACTAGATAACAACCACCCAGTAAGACTAGAATAAGCAATAATTGAGTGGGGAATAAATCAGTAAAATGACTGCTACATTATCAACACTATATTTTGGTTGATTAACCCAAGAACCCACAGTGCAAACACTGTAGATTTTGCAGTGTTAATTTGGAGACAATGGGACCAAATACACTCTAGAAGAAGTTAAATAAACTCTCTAAGTGTTGATTTAACACTGCAAAATTTACTGTGAACAAGTTACCCATAATTCAACATTCTTAAATAGTGAGCCAGTAAGAACTATCCGTTAAAGAAAAAAAAACATGAAAAATGCATTGTATAGTAATATCTGCAGTATGCTTTCTTACTCCTAAACCTTTTTATTGTATGATTGTGTAATGGGTGTGTTTATTTTATAATGTAATGATATGGTGTAGCTTTAAAAACCGGTTGTGCAAGCCTTTTCTCAAACAAAGTCCTGAGTAAATTAGCTATTTCATAATATTTAATTTTGTGCCAGATAAACCCTACCCTACCAGCAATAAAAGCACTCTTTGGTTGAGTATATTTTTTTAGCATCGACCAATGTGTTCTTTCTTTAGTAATTAGCTGATCACAAAGGTCAGGGGTCAATGAATGGCTAATTTTTATGGATATTTCAGTTTTACTCTATATAAATGAATTTAGATTGGGAGCAAATAGCTGGCATTTCATGACCCTAATGTCTGGAAGTACTTCTTGACATAGTGACACTTACAGTTACAGGTACACTACTCTTGACTGTGTGTGGTGTCAATTCTCAAGTTTCATTCGTCAAACGTCAAATACATACGTCAGTATTCAGACTAACTGCAGCAGCTGTGTATTTGTACCAGCACAGAGGCTCTGTCAAACATCTATATTTAGCTTTGAATGGTAGGGGGTTAGTTGAGATCACTCTTCCACAGCCTTGAATGGGCAACACCGCTTACCACTGCACCACTGTTATAGTGTTCAGGCTGAAATATTCTTGTGGAGCGCTACACCACAAATATACACTTAGCTGAATTTTTGAGTCAGATAGTTTGAGCAAAGAATGTACTGTCACTTTAGACCTTTCGGGATGTTATCAGATCAAGGTCAATAACTGTTTTTGCCACATATCAGAAAAGCACACCCAGATTTCTTCTCATAACAAAAAGCTGAAATGGCATCTGATTCCTGCATTCTGGCTCCAAATGAGACCAAACAAAAGACACCAAAGCACAGCATGACGATCACATATTGTTTGGGGGAGATAACATGACCTTATGTGCTGGGTATCTTCTCACAGTCTCCATGGGCAGGGCAGTGCAGAGTGTCACAGTGAGAAGGGCAGTCCCAGGTCAGCTGTTTTGGCTGACTTCACTGAGATTTTCGAGTAAGGATTCAATGACAGCTGATGCAATATTAGCAGGATCTTGCTGATGCTCTACTGTATTTCAGAAAAGAAGTGAAATTAAAGGCCACACATTACATCATAGAATAGTGTTTCTGCCTCTAACACCTTATCTCACTTTGTACATTTTTTCTAACTACTTTAAATAATTGTTCCTGAAACTTTGCTCATTTAACACAGTACATCTAAAAAAATGGGAAACACTAGTTGTAACATCATTTTGTTCTGTGTTCTAAAGGATTACTAACAGAGATGTATAAAGTACTGGACTAGAGGAGTGGAGTAGAAGTACAATTACTACATCAAAAAACTGACTTGAGTAAAAGTTGAAATGTTCTTCAAGCATCATACTCAAGTGAAAGTACTAAAGTATCCAAAGAAAATTGTACTGAAGTATTGCAAGTAGAAGTATGTAAAAAAAATTCTACTCAAGTACTGAAAGTAAAAGTAGAAGTAAAATTACAAGTAGAAGTAATGAAAAAAATACAACTTAAGTACTGAGAGTAAAAGTAAAATTTAAAAGTACTGTGTAGGCCTATACTAAATGAAAGCAGTCACAAGTTTTAACACATTTATATATTTAATATGAAAGGTACAACCTCAGCTGAGGCAGCAGTAGTACAAGGACATACCAGTTCACTTACAAGTGTTCATGAAAAAACGAAAACTTTCAACGGCCAGAGTATTCCAAGAATATGGCCAAGTGACAAACCAAATATTTATTGTGTAAACACGATGTAGCAGCTACACATGTAACATTGCCAAAAGGCTGATTAGAGCGTGCAGTCTTATTATGTAGTGTTTGATCGCTGACTCATCCAATGATGAGACACCATCATCAAACCAGGTGACAGAACCATTTATCGCTCTGGCATTGATATGCTATGGGTTTGGTATGCTTCCGAACAATTTTAATAAGAGTAACGAGTAATGATTCGGCACATAAAAAATGTATTGGAGTAAAAGTATTAATTTTTTTTTTAAATGTAGTGCAGTAGAAGTGGAAGTAGGCGAAAACAATTATACTCCAAAAAAGTACAGATACTGCATTTCACTACTTAAATACAGTACTTAAGTAGTGCAAAATTTACTGTGTAGTACTTCGTTACTACACAGTAAATTTTGCAGTGTTAAATCAACACTTAGAGAGTTTATTTAACTTCTTCTAGAGTGTATTTGGTCCCATTGTCTCCAAATTAACACTGCAAAATGTACAGTATATACATCTCTGATTACTAAGGATATATATGTTACAGTTGTAGCAGAGGCCTTATCTATAAAACGTGAGCAAGTTTCAGTGTGAACATTCCTATCATTCCATTACTGGTTGCATTTTATTTTGCTTTTATGTAACTGACTGCCATCTATATTATCAAAGAAAAGTAAATGCTGTGTGTTGGGTGTCACTCAAAATTGCTAAAGATCTGACTGCTGCTGTTTGTCGAGCTTAAGTAAGAAACTAGTGAAAACAGCAAGTTGAGGGGATCAGTATTTTGGGAGATATTAGTAATTTTGGAATAAAATACTCTTACAGAGAGGCTTACATGGCCAGAATAATCCAATCATTAATGAAGTGGGTTACCTAGCAACAGATTGTCATGTCTTGTTTTGTCTGATGATTTTCTTGTTTTAGTGTGAAACCCTAACTCTCTTTTCGTTTCAGATTACTTGCCACTTCCTCTTGCATGTTTCCCACCTGTCTGATTGTGTCCACCTGTTCCACATGACCTCTTCTATAAAGAGACTGCATTTCCTTAGTCTTGTGCCAGAGGGTCTTTGTCCTGTTGTCCATGTTCAGCTTTGGTCACAGTCTTTCAAGTGTTTGCACAGCTGTTTTGTTTCCTTATGGTGATTTTTTAGTTTGTAAGTTTTGTCCTACTTTATGTTTTATAGCTTTTTGATTCTTCCTCTTGGTGAGTGATTTTGTTTGACTTGTTACTTTATCCAATTATTAAGTTTTATAACTATAGTGTTCCTCTTTGAGATTGATTTTTTTTATTTTACCTTATATAGTATTTAGAGTTCTTCTCAAAATGTCTTCCCTTTTAGAATGATTTTCTGTTTAGTATTTCATAGTTTAGAGGAGTTATGTTTTCCTCCTTTCTGGAGTGACTTTTTGTTGCCCTGTTTAATAGCTTGTTCGTGGTTCTTGAGAATCTGTGAATAAAGTTGACTTATTGTACACCCTGCACCTGAGTCCTCATTCCTGAGTGGTAGCCTGACACAGAAACCTTAGGGCCACGTTGCCATGGTGACGAATTTAATGTGCAGAAACACACATGCAAACTGAGAGATTATTTAACTGAAAATGGCAGTGGAATTTAAGAAAATACAGGAATAAACTGTATCGGCATCAACAGTGGTTCCCCATGAGTGAATAAATTCCTTGATTAATATATGTATGTATGTAATATATGTACAGATGTGAGAAAAAGAAAGTGAACTCTTTGAAATCCTCCACTTTTTTTCTCTACATGAATTCATAATACATTTTGATGTGTTCTGCAGCTTTGTGCAACACTATTAACCTAACGCCACACAAGTAATTACATTTAATTTCTTTAATAATCACGACTATTAAACATTCATAGTGCTGCTGGAAAACAATACTTGCACCAGTGATTTAGATGTAGTTCAATTTATGCTAACAATTTTCAGAGGGTTCACCTACTTTTTTCTGGCCTCCATATGTTAGCCATATCATACTCTTGTTTGCAATAATTAAAATAAGAATAAATTTTTATTTGCAAGGCGCTTTGCATTTTACACAATCTTAATGTGCATAATGCAAAAAGAAAAAACACAGAAATGGCAACAGTTAAAACAAAATCAAATCAAATAAAATGGATAAAATCAACCAGAAATGGCTTTTCTAAAAAGGAAATATTCTGTCTTTTTTTTTTTTTTTTTAAAAAGCTTCAAAAGTCCTGTCAAATAATATGCATTTAGTTAAACTTAGGATCCTGTTTGATTCACTTTAATCAATAAAACAGAATATACTTATACTGATATATCTATTGAAATATTTTAGTTGAAAATTGTCAACCCAAATAAAATCTCCTGTGACCTACCTGTGGTACCTCTGAGATCACATATTTTCTATACTGTTATTAATTTGATTTAGGTGTGGTCAGTAATAATAAGGGATGGGATTTATATAGCGCTTTTTTTGGCCAGTCAAAGCACTTTACATTAGTGACCCATTATTCCTTTACTCTCACATTCTCCCTCTGGTGGTGGTAAACTACATTTGTAGCTACTGCTGCCCTGGGGCAGACGGGCAGACGGGCAGACGGGCAGACGGGCAGACGGGCAGACGGGCAGACGGGCAGACGGGCAGACGGGCAGACGGGCAGACGGGCAGACGGGCAGACGGGCAGACGGGCAGATTGACAGACGTGTGGCAGCCATTTTATGACCACCACTGAACATTCATACACCAGTGTGAGTGGCGCTGGAGGCAAGGAGAGTGAAGTGTCTTGTCCAAGGACACAACAGACTGAGTAGGAGAGAGCAGGATTCAAACCACCAACCCTTCAGTTATTGGGTGACCCGCTGTACTGAGCCATGTCCACCCCCAGTAACGATGGCTTCAAGATAATGGCAGTCTGTACTGATGTGATGTACCAAACGGCAGTCAACACATCTCATTCATAATAAACCTGTTATTGAATTATTTTCCCAGCAGCTACTCAAAGCATTATACAACATGAAATCTAACCTGGTAATAAATTGATATCAGACTCAGCATATAGTGCCAAACATGGTTTGAATTATATTGTGTGTTATGAAACATGTTGCCGACATTCCTTTTTCTGACTATGAAATATCGTAAACAAAGCTAAGTGAAAATCATATTGACTTACTGGTCCTATTGTGAACTACATGATGTTTTCCTGCAGATAAAACTAGTTTAACAGGATTCACACAACCATGAAAAAGTCAAAAAGTGCCATTTTTCTTGGTAAAAATCACTGAAGTAATTTTGATGTAAAGAAATTCACAAAACAACAATCCTGGAAAATTACAAATATATCCCAAAATCCACATACATATATGGACATGCAAGTCTCTGCATGTTTGCACAAATGTGACAAACAAACCATTATGCTTCATATATACAGCATTTAACTGAAAGGATGCTTTCAGATTACAGTATGCAGTATCATTGTTTACATTGCCTATGTAATGCGTGCTTTATCAATAAAATGTGCTTTTGAAATAATTTCAACAATGCAAAACAGATGACCATAGTAACATCCAATATTTGTTCATTTTCTGAACTTGCGTTATCCTCACAGGGATCGCTGGAGCCTAATCCAGTTACTTATGGGTAAGGCAGGGTACATCCTGGACACCTCTCACCAGTTCACCGCCGGGCTGACATATAGAGACAAACAATTACTGTCATCTACACCTATGGGCATGACGTGTGTTATGGGCATGGCATGTGTTTGGTGGAAGGAAGCCAGAGTACCTAGAGAGAATCTATGTAGACATGTGAAAGGTCTCACCCCATCAACTGGTGTTTGAATCAAACCCAGGACCTTTTGCTGTGAAGCATTAGTGCTATCTACTGCACAATCATGTCACCATAATATCTAATAAGAAACACATATTTTACACATTTACTGTCATGTAAGTGATAGATTGATAATAGGCATGATTTGTTTATCAATGCACTTTACAATTTCTGATTTCATAGCCTTCGTTTTCTGTGGATACATGGCAAAACATCACAAAAAAAGAAAAAAGATCAACTATGATGCATTATGTAATACTGTATAATTAGTGTCGTCTAACAGAGAGGAAGGAGACACGTGATTGGTTAACTTTTAGCCAATTGGGGAATGATGAAATTTGAGTGAGTGACAGAAAAGGCGATGCTGTTATGTACTAGTGTTCTTTACATTGCCTCCAGTAAACTTCAGTCACATGTGGAGTGAAGAATTTACTGTTGGAGAAAGGCGTTGACAACTTCAGGAGGAGTGGCTCTGATCCACCAATAACAGATCAGAGCCTGCTCCTTGACATGGCTTTGCATAACACTGTACAAACATGGGAACACTGTGGTTTGAAAAATAAATTGACATAATTTCAGGAATGAATGAAAACAAAGAATTACTTTTTGATGACATGGCTCAATAACACGTCTAACACGATGAGACAGAAGCATGTAAAACTATGTAGGTTAAAATAATGTTTTTATTCTTTTTGTGGATTTGAAAGGAAGGATACTCATAGTTGAAACTAGTGACGATGTATGATTGGCTGTAATATCAGAAACTGAGCTACAAAAAAAGCACAAGAAGCAAAGTTATCCATTTAAAAAAAAAACACTTAGATAATTGCTGCATTAAAATGTTTAACTGCCAACCAAACTTGAATCTCTTGGGGACAGTAGACTAGACAAAGCACACATACTTGTATTGCTGTGATGCTTTATGGATCCTGTGGGTTCTGTGCCTGCTGGTTGACACTTGTCCTGTATGTTTCTGGTAAAAGGCAACAAAAAAACAAAACAAAACAAAACAAAACCAAAGCCAACAGTCTGACTATTGACTGAGGTTAGACACAATTGGTTTAATCAGTTTGTCCAATAATGTAAGACAAGAAACAAAGGAGCCACATTAACTTCAGCATCTACTGATCTAAAATGTTTCAGAACTACTGAAGCTCTAATCCTATCAACACATTTGAATAGTTCATGTAAAATACAGTTTGTGTTTTCATGGTCATCAGCTATGTCTCATTTGGGCATTCCAGAGGTTTTGTAGTGAACATGGTAACTATCATTTTCTACAACATTGATTCACCAGTAAAATCCATGGAATTGGATCAATGCCAGTGGATGGAGACACTTCTTTGTATGTTCAGTAAGTGATCTTTTGCTGAAGTCACTTTGGTTTAATTTTTCTTTGGTCTGATGAAATAAAATTTGAATTTACTCTTTAAGGACATTTACATGTTCAATAAATACAAGAAAATACTTATTTTTCACTGAAAAATCCATCAACTATATAATATTGTAATAAACAGGGCTACATCACTGATTCGATGCAGAAAAAATAATTTAGAATCCACCACAGAATTAGTTTTTGATCTTCAAAGATTGAAGAAAAATTTGGAGTTTATAATAGAACTACTTTATTGATCCCACAATTGTGAAATTGCGTTAAGTAATTATTTCTGAATTTACCTTAAGAAAAGTTTAAGTTTAAGCAAAATGTCCAAAAAGTAGTACCTCTGATATAAAAACCTGGGTAATTATGACATCTCAGTAGAATAAAGTCTTCTTTTTCAAAATTAACTTCTGGAATGAGAAGCAGGGATAGGCCCTCACAGAAGAAACATAGATTTATACTGCCATCTGCTGAAAGCAAGAAAGGAAAACCTTCTATGTATCCACTTATCTATATTACATTGATTTTTTTAAAGTTAATTCAAAACCTTGTTAAAAGACTCATTTGTTGTTTGTATCATGTTTTACAACACATAACACACAGAGACTAAAGACAAGTATTCAGTTTATGGCTGTTTAATTCCATTAGTGCCATTCAGACACATTTGGACAGTAATAAATGGCTTTATGTATAGGTCATTTCACATGTACTCAAAAAATATATATTACAGTATCAAATATAAAAATCTTTAATGACCAAAAATAAATAAAAAATACTGGAAATGATGAAAAACATTTGCCACAAATACAGACTGCCATGGCAACTCATTAAAATATGAAACTAAATTGTCACATTTCTAATCACACACGATGAATAGTTCACAGCACTTTACAAAAAAACCTAACAACAAAAAAATGATGTAAACAAACAACAAACACAGGGCATGTTGACTGGGACAAAACATGTTTACAGTGCTCTCTGAAAAATCAACTCTCCTCTTATGAATAGAAGTACTGAAAAGGATCAAGACAAAATGCCATAAAAGATAACAAGTACCTGGTCAAACTTGATGTGATGATGTCCTCTGAGGGCATGAGGTAAATGTAAAAGATTGATGAAATGTAGTAAACTTGAACATGATAGAAAACTGAATTGTAACATATACAGTAAGATAAGTGCCTTCCCTTCACTGATAAGAAATTAAAAATAAATAGACTCAGCTGGTTGTTGTGTCCCCACTGACAGCCACTGTACACATGATTCCAGATGCCTTATTTCTCCATTACTGTCATAGACAGCAATGAATTATCATCAAGAACACAGGACTGTGAGTTAGGTATTGCTCCACAGGTTTTAAAGTCTTGCCACTTTATCAATACATTCTTCATTTTGAGAGGGTCAGCGCTTATCTCGTCTCTTGTCCATTTCCTTTTGAATACGAGCCTCTAAAGCGGCCCTCATGGCTGAATCCAAGATGTTCTTTTCTGCAACACGTTCCACCACCTTTTCAGGTTTGTCCTCCTTCAAAATCACAGAAAAACAGAGATGACATCAGGACATGCCATTTATTTAACCACATTACGAAAACAGTCACAAACATCAGCCAAATGGATGTGCATTAACCTTGTGCACAAGGAAGGAGGTAATGGTACCAGAATCCGCTTGATAGTCAAGCCAGAAGAGTTCAGTTCCTGGGGTCTCGGTTTCTGTACTGGATCCACTCTCATTCCAGTCTTCAGCTTCTGCATTGACCCCTGACTTTGATCCATCTGGAAGAGCAGAACAAACGCACAGATTATCTTCACTGCGTTGAAAGACCATGTATAACCCTGCAATCGCGTTAGAGTTAAAAGTTACATTTTCGTCTAGGATGGTACACTTGAATGTCAGGTCGACGGGGTCGTCTGGGTACTGTTGTGTGTCTCCGCCGCTGGAGCTCTTTGGCTTGCTTCACTTCTTTATCATAGTCATCCCTTGAATAAACACAACATAAAGTTATTTAACAAAGGCGCGAATATCCATAGAAATTTGATTATCACCCCTGACCTAGCTGATATGTTTGGTTTTATTATTTGCAAAAGATTCGATTAGTTTTAGTTTTGTTCACCTTAAAATGGCAATTTCCCCTCTGTGAAAATACAGTAGTCTTTTTTGACAGCTGCAACTGCACACCCTCATATAGGTTTCATAGTTAACAGTTCTGGGTCCAAAACACTGACTCTGGCCAACACAGGCCTGTGCGAGTCTTCCCGGCTGTGTTTACTTCAAGAATGAAATATAAATACAATTGCCACTTATTCCAATTTATGCGCCACAGTGGCAGTTAGATGGTTGGTTTCTATCAAGATTAATGCAAAGCTAACAACTAACTAGCACTAGCTCACAGTTAGCTATGTAGCCTATGGAATCACCTAGCAATCTGGTTCCTCCGGATATGGTGCAGGAAGCCGTGGCTCATGTCCAAACGACCCCCGGGTTTATATTTTAGCTCATGCACTTCATCGTCCCTTAAAATATCCATATTAACAAGCGGTTCCGAGACGGTGACAGTATTTATAAGCTAACGATTACAAAAACTCTCTGCGAACACAGTGCACTGACAAAAGGCTACATAGCTAGTTAGTGGTAAATTGCCGTCCAATTGTAACATACACAGGGTTACGCATTTAAAGTGGTTAAAATATGTTTCGTTTCTCAAATAATTACATAAAATTAATCGGTAATTGCACTGACATCTCCAGACATGTTGTAATACATTACATATAGCTGATACATTTAGTATTAAGTTCTTTCAAATAAAATCATTAGTAAACAAAAGAGTAAACTCTCGATCTACTAAAATGACTATAATTTAATCCACTGTTGTTGATCCAAATTCTTTATTTGTACACCATTCACGATTAGTAGTCGATATCGTAAGAGGCATTGAAAGTGCACTGACGTTCACTCCGGGTTACGCATTGGTCGGCCGTTCACTTTTTGGGAGAGCAGTAGCTGATCGTCTGAACAGCCCTGAACCGCCGCGATTTTCGACGTACTTGGAGATTGAGTCAGTCATATTTTATGAACATTGTAGAGCCTTTTCTGTTATTTTCACATTAAGCGCTGCAAGCGTATATCTGCGATGACCTCTCTAAAGCGAGAAAGAGAGACAGTGGGAGACGACGATGACAACGAAGACGGAGGTAAGTTTTATCACTTTAACGTATGTCTTACGTCTAGTAAGTTAGCAGGTTGCTAATACTGGCGGATCGTTCGTTTTGCTAGTATGGGGTGTTGCTGCTGACGGGCGGTTCGAGAGTTCTTCCCAAATTTAGGAGCGCACCGCCCCTCTTTCTTTGTCGACGCTCAAATCTATCATTGGTATTCAACCTAACGCTAGTTTTGCTAGCATAAAAAGCATGTCTGCATTTCATTGAACAGAATCATGGTTAATTGTATTGCATTGTTACAGTGGCAACGAAAATAGCACGAGGACGTGTAACAGAAGACCGGAGAAGTCGTCATTGTCCCTATCTCGACACCATAAACAGGTAAGATAAGCTTGCATTTACGCTACAGTTACTCTTGCCAAATGCTACTTACCTCAACTATCGGCTTCATCTTCATCTAATTCAAGTTGTATGTCTTCATCCTGCAGGAGTGTGCTAGACTTTGACTTCGAGAAGCTGTGCTCCATCTCACTCTCTCACATCAATGTCTATGCCTGTCTTATATGTGGAAAATACTTTCAAGGTAGGCGAATAACTTGATTATAAGACAGTATATTAAACTATTAACTGTCCAGTTTACTGTAACACCTCTTTTCTTTCAGGGAGAGGTCTAAAGTCCCATGCGTACACCCACAGTGTACAATTCACCCATCATGTTTTCCTCAATCTGCACACACTCAAATTTTACTGTCTGCCTGACAACTATGAGATCATTGACTCTTCACTAGAAGACATCACAGTGAGTATATGGTCTTACAGACTTGGAACACCGCATTATACAAAACACATTTAAGTTTTAGGTCCATTATTTAGTGCAGAACTACAAATAAAGACCAAATACACATTAACCCTCTATGGGACTTATTAAGGAAGTTAATTAAAAAATAATGACTTGATTTTAAGTGTATTAAGCACTAAAGTAAATTTCTGATGCTCACTTTACAAAAGGTGACCATAGACCTTTATTTTGGGGTCATTTATAAATTAATTTTTCCTGTTAGGGTCTATATTGGAGCTGCACAATATATTTTTTGAGCATTGCCATCACAATGTACGCATGCGCAATAATCACATGGCAGGTCCTGCAATTATTTTTATTATGTATGTATGTATATATATATATATATATATATATATATATATATATATATTTTTTTTTTTTTTTTCATTTATTTGAACAGGTAAAAAGAAAATAAGTAAAACATGCAAAGTGTATAGAAATCAAAGTGACAACTCTTCAGCATCTTAGGTAATTGTACCTTGTTCGAAAGGGTGTAGGATGAAGTTAATAAAACCTATTTAGTCCTACCCCTTTGTATTGCTCAGTCAGAGCATGCATATACAATCAACAGGAGAAAAAGAAAATAAAGCATATCAGAAAAAAGGACAACTTTCTCCTTGTTACAGATTCATATATCTTTCTTGTATCCACTTAGAATGTAGTTTATAAAAATTTGTTTAAACTTTTGTAATGATTTGCAGGTTTTCAGTTCTTCACTACAGTTGCTCCACAGATCAACTCCTTTAACTGATATATAGTGTGATATTGAGTTGGTATATACATTGAACATATAAATTCCCCTGAGATTATATTTGTTTTCCCTCACTTGAAACAACCTTTGGACATCTTGTGGTAACCGGCATTGATTTGCTTTGTGCATTATTTCAATTGTTTTGAGGTTGACCAAATGCTTGAATTTTAATACCTTTAATTTGGTGAAGAGTGGGTTTGATGGTTCTCTATAGGTGCCTTTATTTAGAATCCTTTTAGTTCTTTTTTTGAAGTATTTTTGTGTTTGTTTTGTACATGTTCCCCACACTTCCACACAGTAGGTAATGTATGGGTCAATGAAATAACAGTACATTGTGCATAGTGATGACGGGTTTACAAGATTTATCTTTGTTTAATATTGCAATTGATTTAGCTATTTTGGCTGTAATGTACTGTATGTGTGACTTCCAGGATAATGTTCTGTCAATAATGACTCCAAGATATCCTATATAATTTCTGCTTTCTATTTCTGTTATTTATCATTAATTTATTTTGTGACTCATTTGTCTGATTTCCAAATATTGTGAATTTCGTTTTGCTTAAATTTAATGTGATTTTATTTGAGTCAAACCAACTCTTCGGTTTCTTTAATTCATCTGCCACTGTGCCCAAAATTTGTTCCAAATTATCCCCACACAAAGCAAGTTGGTGTCATCTGCAAATAAAATAATTTGAAGTGTATGTGAGACCTCACATATGTTATTGATGTAAAGAGGGCACCCCACACTTCACTGTCTGTAGTTTTGATTTACTGTTATTGAACTGGACATATTGATTTGTATTGCTTAGGTAAGTGGATATCCTGGACATCCATTTTTATGTATTTTTTTTTATTTATTTTTACCTTTAATTATAAATTTTATAAAATTATTTCAGCTACAAGAAGGATGACACTGAAACGTATGTTCAGTGTCAACCACTAATCTGACAGTTTGCATCAACACCACACAGCTGTTATAAACTACTGAGGATTTATTTATACTTTAATATATAATGCAGGGTTAAAATAAATCACAATGTCAGTTTTTTCTAATATCGTGCATCCCTAGTTTCAACCCCCACAAAAATCAAAAGCAGTGCAGTTAGTTCAATTTTAAGTTCTTTAAAATTCATGGTACAATATGATTGGTTAGAGGCTTGTTATTTTTTAAAGCATTTTTTTAAGTGTCCTTTATAAATGACACAGTCCCATAGAGGGTTAATATTGATTGTGCTATTAATCTGTATTTTGTTGTTGTATCATTTGATTGTTATTCTCTTTGCAGTATGTGCTGAAACCAACTTTCACAAAGCAGCACATTGCAGGTCTTGACAAACAGGGCAAACTGTACAGAGCTTACGATGGTACAACCTACCTGCCGGGCATTGTTGGACTCAACAACATCAAAGCCAATGACTACGCTAATGTTGTGTTACAGGTAAGAATAACTACCACAACTAACAATTACTTTTTTGACTGTTACAATTTTGAAATTATTTACAATTATTGTTTATCTCCAATTCCAAGGCTTTTTCCAATGTTCCCCCACTTCGAAACTATTTCCTGGAGGAAGAGAACTACAGAGGAATTCGCAGGCCACCGGGGGACATCATGTTCCTTTTGGTGCAGAGATTTGGTGAACTAATGCGCAAACTTTGGAATCCAAGAAACTTCAAAGCCCATGTCTCTCCTCACGAGATGCTACAGGCTGTGGTTCTGTGCAGTAAGAAGAACTTCCAGATTACCAAGCAAGGTAAGTTTGAGTTGTAATGTACAGTTACAGGACATACCACAGATCACCAAAAAATGTTCTTGTCTTTTTTGTTCTGCAGGAGATGCAGTAGACTTCATGACTTGGTTCTTAAATGCTCTTCATGGTGCCCTTGGTGGGACAAAGAAGAAAACATGTGAGTCCAATAAATCTGGTGGAGATTGTTTTCCTGTATTGTAGAAAGGAATATATGAAAACGAACATATTCTGATCCCAGTGCATCATATTAATCGTATTATTGGATATTCACCAGAGTCGAGGAGAACCTTTCTTGCTCTGAATTAGTGTCAGTTTATAGAATGCTGTGATTTTATTTATTTATTTTTTTTTTGGAGGGGGGGCACTTGACTCTGTACTTTTTGAAATGTAGTTGGTTAATTAATAGTAGAAGTTTGGGACGATTTTACACTGACAGACAACAGTGTGTCCGCAGCTAAATAGCATTAGCCTAGCACTGCCTTATTTACTACAACACCAAAACCGAATGCATCCAAACTTGAATGGCACTTGTCAAAGCGGACTCAGAGCTTAGATGTTTTGCTAACTGGGGAGTATTAGCATCTGTTAGCATGTAGCCTCATATGTTGTAATTATTTTTAGCAAATGTACCAAGGTAGTGTATAATTATTAGGCTACAACTGCTTCAAACATCCAGGGTGCGTGCGCCTGTGCGCAGATGCAAGCGCACACAACTCAAACCACTTGAGTCTTCTCTCATCCCTGTTTATTGATTGATCTAGTTTAACCCTTTAACTCCTGAGACATTTCAGGTGTGCTGCTGTGGAGAAAGAAAATCACAACAAAACTGGAAACCAAAGTAAAAACAAACAAATCCTAAACTGTTATTTTTTGTCTCGGTCACTGCTTTGTTTTGCCCCAGTGTATGTTCAGAATTCTGAATATTTTGAATAACTCATACATATTGAACACTCACTAATGATGCATCAGAAGTTAGAGGGTTTTAAAAAATGGAATTAATCTAATTACTCGATTAATCCATGAAAAAAAAATATTGACAGAATACTCGATTACAGAAATATCTGATAGTTACATATCTATCACCTAGATGAAAGGTATGGACATTTTAAAGTCCTTCTGTGAACGGCAATCAGCAGATCAATTTTTTTGGTGATTAGCATCGGTGAATGGGCCAAAAAATTTTGATCAGTGCATCACTACAATTAATCTGTCCTTTTGTTTCCTGAAATTGCAGCAATTGTTACCAAAGCCTTTCAAGGCTCCATGCGGATCTTCTCCAAGAAACTTCCTCACCCAGATTTAGTAAGTTTTATGATTGTTAAAATAATGTAGAATATGAACACATTTCAGAACTGTAGACATTGTTATAAGCTACTCTTCCTGTTGAGTTAATTCCTGTCTAATTTAAAGCTTAAATGAAAAGTTGCTAAAATGAAAAGGTGATTTTTTTTTTTTTGGCACATTATCATATATTGAGGTCTTCTCTGATGTTACTGACTTTTAAGTATATAACAATTGTCCTAATTAAAAAGGGCCAATCATCTGGAGTAGGGACCATATAAATAAATATAAGTGAATGAAAAGACATTATTGATAAAGTAGAAGAAAATTGGCAAAAATAACAATATGACTTTGTGTCTTCATCTCTAACAAGAGTCAGTATGATTCTTAAGTTTAAGGCACTTTAAAAATATTATTACCCTGCCCCCCCAAAAGGGGAGAGGGGTAATCTTTTTGAGTGGGTTTGTCTGTCAACAGCTTTAGACAAAAACTAGCCAACCAATTTCTATGACATAGGTGCAAAGTGGTCCAGAATAGATCCCATCGAATTTTGGTGAATGTAGGTCAAAGCTCACAGTCACCAAAAATGTGTTTTCCCAATGATAAGAGACCGAGCGAATTGGGTAAAATGTGTGCAAGGAGGGTGAGGTCTACTGTGCCTGGAATCATTTGTTTTGTGTATGTTTATTTTTCCAGCTACCAGAAGAAAAGGAGGCTTTGCTCCTGACAGAGGAATACCAGGAACAGATGTCTGAGTCCACCTTCCTGTTTTTGACCCTTGACCTCCCAACAGCTCCACTGTACAAGGATGAGAAGGAACAGCTTATAATCCCACAGGTTCCTCTCTTCAACATTCTGGGCAAGTTCAATGGCAACACAGAAAAGGTACCAACCTTAACACTGCATGAATCATGAATGTAATTTATAATTCAACTACTCTTTACAGCAGGAGTAGGCAATTCTGGTCTTCTGGGGCCGGTAGCCTACATGTTTTAAAGGTTTCCCTCTTCCAGCACACTTGGAAGCCATTACATCATTACAAGGCTTCTGCAGAGCTTGGTGATGAGCTGGTCATGAATTGAACCAGGTGTGCTGGAAGAAGGAATTATCTAAAACATGCAGGATACTGGCCCTTGAGGACCAGAATTGCCTACCCCTGCTTTACAGTATGTTTTCATATTGCTCTGTCTGAATTACACTTAGGAATACAAAACCTACAAAGAGAACTTCCTCAAAAGGTTCCAGTTGACCAAACTACCTCCGTACCTCATCTTCTGCATCAAAAGATTTACTAAGAACAACTTCTTTGTGGAAAAGAATCCAACAATTGTCAACTTCCCTATCACGTAAGATGTTAATAACAGGAAAACTAAATAAGTGGCAAACAGGAGCCTTGAATTTGATGTATGTTTAATAGGTCTACTCAATCAATGCTGATATGTCTAGTATTGTAAGGAGTGCTTTCTTGTATGTTTTGTTCTGTTTACTGTTAACTATTGGTCATGTTGTCATTTCATATTTGCTTCGTTAGAAATGTGGACCTCCGTGAGTACTTGACAGAAGAGGCACAAACTACAGAGAAGAACACAACTTATGATCTTGTTGCCAACATAGTGCATGATGGGAAGCCTTCTGAAGGAGCGTACAGAATACATGTTCTGCATCATGTAGGTTTCAGCCCGATACTTATATTTTTATAGTACCTTTGGTAAATAAATATGTGTTGGATGTTTTGATTATGTTAATGCAAGCATAGAGTTAAAAGTCACAGACTTGAGTATGTGTTTGTCCTTATATTAAATCAGGGAACTGGGAAGTGGTATGAGATGCAGGATCTGCAGGTGACAGACATTTTGCCCCAGATGATTACGCTGTCAGAAGCCTACATCCAGGCAAGTTCTGCAACTTGGCATTTGTGTTTATAAATGCTAAAAATACACATCAACAACTTTTCATTTCATCTTAGGTTGTTAGAGCCCCCCCTGTTCAAAATGATCTTGCTCTACATCCATTTTAAGGCTCATTTATGCTCTGTTTTCTCTATTCTATTTACAAGTATCCACTTTATTTGTGCAATAGTGGATTGCAGTGCAAAGTTTCACACCATTACGACATACATCGAAAAAGATATTAAACTAATTTCATTGCTCTAACTTTGCTGCTCTGAGCATTGCTGTGCACATTGCCTAAGCTGTACCATAGTGCATTACTAACGTCAACTAATTGCTGTGGACTTTCACAAGGTCTCTATGACAACATAACTGTGCTACACACCACCAACAGTGTCAGTCCCCCCAGGAATTTGGACACTTTTGTCATTGTTGTGACCACACCAAGGCTATTATTATGGCACATTCGCAGGAGTTAAACAAGGTCCATAATTTACTGAATTAACAGGTAGAATGTCTGATTCACCAATCTTAATGACTGTAGGCTACATTACTATCTCGTTCATCTGCCATTCAGCTTTCAACCTCACTTTTAGACCCTTTTCATTTTTGGTTGGTTTGTTGGCTATAGTTTAGTAGGCAGACAGACATTGCCCAGTTTTCTGCTTTTCGTGCATTTGAGTGCCGGATGAGTAACTGGCGGCTCACTTTACGGCCGTAATATATCTTGCTGGGTGTTGGTGTCGCCTGCCATAAACCACAACAGTAGTAGGCTGTCTGCCTGACCTGAAACTTGGTTTTACTAATTCCACCAGCAGTAACAACTTATACCATTAGCATTATCATACTCACAGGTTCCAGTACACACTTCCAAAACAGCCCCAACTAATAGTCTTTATTTCTGCTCCTTTCAACTCATTTCACCCACTTCCACAACACATGAGTAGCAAACAATTTCACATTGTTTGCTACTCTACTCTGCACTAGTTACACTCATAACACACACATGATACAGTCTTGTTTGACTCAGTACACTGTCAATAAGTCCAGCATCAGGTGAATCTGATTTAATAACTTAATACAAGTTCTTGTAAATGATTTGTTAACTAAATGTTGTCCTCTTGATTTTTAGATGCCATTTTCCCTGTCATGAAGCTTCTTTGATTTCAAATTAAGTGCTGTATCTCTATTCTAGATCTGGAAAAGACAAGAGAGTGATGACACAAACAACCACACAGGGGCGTAGATGAAAAAGGATTGAAAGGCCAGAAGTGACATCACCATACTGGAAATAAACTGGGTATTTAATAATTTGAAATATGGAAACGGCATAAGTGTCACACATCAGAATATTTTGTTAATAGCCACAGTTTAATGTAAATGTCATGGTTTTCATCATTTTGTCTTTTTACAATGTGGACATTTCTTAATAAACAGCTTTCAGAACACTTATTTCACATCAAATCTTTCTGCATTCTAGAAGACTGTAAAGTTATTTCCTCAAAAACCACAAAAAGTTCCAACAGTCATAGTCAGTCACTTGTTCAGTCTTTAATCCATACACGGTGCTCCTTTTTATTATGTACTATATTTCTCTTTTTACATACAAGCAGCTATATTCACAAAACACAAGATTCAGATTTTTTAAACACAGCAGGATTGGATGATTCAGACTGAATCCCAGTCTCAGTCTTTGAAGATTTCATGCAAATCACAATATTTATGTATGTGTAACATTTGTGGCTGATCCATTGAAAGCTGATAAGTAACTGTTCCTCAAAAAGTAAAAATCAGTGCAATACGTTTTAAAATTAATTGAGTACAGCAGTGTAATAATTTCATAAAAGCAACAGTTTATATTTACAGGACATCAACTCACTCGTTCTTCTTCCACATGTATTTTTCACAGAATGCCTTGTTCTGTTGGTAAAGATACAGAAATTAGATGTGAATCAGGAAATACTGTTGTCCTAGTAATGCATTAAATAAAATAGCATGTAATATAAAAATAATATAGATAAGGGTGTGGGTCCTTTAGAAAGACTGGTTTAGGCATTGTATAATTATTTAACATAATTATGCAAGTCTTTTACTGTAAGGATAGCAAGTTATTTTTCTTTACCAAAAATCATTCTGATTGCCTACAATGTTAAAAACATTTAACAAAATGAGATCATTTCATAAGTGCCAGTTTTTACTAAAACACAAATACATTTTTAGACACAGGTGTGTAATTCCAGGTTCATCAAGTCAAAGTCCTGCCATGTATTGGTTCAAAGCTGTTCACTGAACACAGGTAAGTCCACTAATTATCTCCTTTACCTGGATGAGGCATTGTGCTAATCAAAATGCAAAATGGGCTGGTTCAATGAAGAGGTTTGAACCAATACATGGCAGGACTTTGTTTTGATGGACCTAGAATTACCCACCTCTGCTTTCAGGTACAGTGTACTTCAGGGCTCTCCAACTCCGATCCTCTAGAGCTACTGTCCTGCATGTTTTATATGTTTCCCTCTTACAGCACACCTAATTCAAATGATCAGCCTCTCATCAAGCTCTGCAGAAGACTGAGAATGACTGTCAGATGTGCTGGAAGAGGGAAACGTCTAAAACATGCAGGACAGTAGCTCTCGAGGACCGGAGTTGGAGATCCCTGGTGTACTTTATAAATAATGTACAGTTTTGCACCAAAGGATTTGTACAAGAATGACTTACACCACACTTTTGGGCAGTTTTAATGTCTTTGCACCAGTAGCTTGGTCCCCATGTACAGCGATTTTGTCCCAGAAACTCCACCTTCTTTGTAGCAGCACACAGATCAGCTCTCTTTTGGAAAGACAAAAACTGTTAAATATGAATCATATACTTATTCTACACAGTTATAATTGGTGTTATTTTTAAAATCTACTTAAATATGGTGCTACGTGTAATAGTGAATTTACTGTTTACTAAGGTTCCCCATTTGTGATGGTACTGGCTATTTCCCTCATTCCTCTATACCAGTGGTTCCAACCCTGGTCCTAAAATACCACTATCCTGCATGTTTTAGATGTATCTCTCTACCAACACACCTGACTCAAATGATCAGCCTGTCAAGCTCTGCAGGAGCTTGATAATGACCGCCAGGTGTGTTGGAAGAGGCAAACATCTAAAACAGGGGTCTCCAACCTGTTCCACAAAGGGCCGGTGTGGCTGCAGGTTTTTGTTCCAACCAACCAAGAGTTCACAGTTTGACCAATTAACTCTCTGAAGACTGAGATCACTTGATTAATTGATTGACATCTGATGTGTTGCTGTTTGGTTGGAACAAAAAACCTGCAGCCACACCGGCCCTTTGTGGAACAGGTTGGAGACCCCTGATCTAAAACATGCAGGATAGTGGTAGTTGAGGACAGAGGTGGGTAATTCCAGGTCCATCAAGTCAAAATCCGACCATGTATTGGTTCAAACCTGTTCATTGAACCAGTCCATTGTGATGAACACAAGCCTCATCCAGATAAATGGGATCATTAGTGGAATCACCTGTGTTCAGTGAACAGGTTTGAATCAATACGTGGTTAGACTTTGACTTGATGAACCTGGATTTACCCACCTCTGGTTGAGGACCAGGGTTGGGAACCACTGCTCTATACCAGGGGTCTGCAACCTTGGTCCGAGAGAGTGGCTTTCCTACATGTTTTAGATGTGTCCCTTTTCCACCACACCTGATTCAGATGATCAGCCTATCATCAAACTCTGCACAAGTTGTATGACCATCGGGTGTGCTGGAAGAGGGGAAACATTTAAAATTTGCACGATAGCAGCTCTCTAGGACCACGGTTGCAGACTCCTGTTCTATACCATGAGAGAATTCAATACACAATGTTTTTAAACAATAACATTCATACTTCACAAGCATCTGGACCGTTCATCTGGGTTCCCAAAACCTTCTGCAGTCGAGAGCCATAGATACTGGTGAAGGCCTGACACTACAAAGATGGAAAAACATATTTTGGTGCAAGATGCAGAAGACTTTCTTGTCATGTAAAATTACATTCTTTTTAACAGACACGTGCAGTGTTTTTTTTTACCTGCTTTACTAGTTTTTGCTACTTCCTGTAGCCTTCTCCATAAGCGTCACATGATGGTTAGACAGCAGGAGTCGTTACGCCCAGGTGTGTGAATTGGATCTTTCCTGTGCTGTCCACGATGTTGATGGTCTGTGAGTTGTTTGGTGTTTCCCAATTGTATTTTTTCCACAATGTCTAAAAGCCTGTACACGGCTCACAACAACGTCACGTGACGCTTCTGACAAAAGCTACAGGAAGTAGCCGAAACTAGTAAAGCAGGTAAATAAACACTGCACCTGTCTCTTAAAAATAATCGAATTTTACTGTTATTTATGGAAGACAATATGAACTTTTGCGAAATTTTAAGAGAAAGTTCCGGACAAAGCTGTGTCAAGGTTTGTCGTGACCTGGAATACTTGCACCGAAAGTTGGCACGTTATCGGAATCACTTTCGTTTCCATCTACAGTGCCGGGAGTCTAAACATCAAAACCCTGATGCTAACTAACAACGCGCACAGGATTATTAAAAAAAAAAGCACGGACAGCCCTGGCCAAAGAGAAGATACACTGCATCCAACAGATTACTACCGAAATGGGGGGCGTAACGACCCCCTGCTATCTGGGCAATCCCCCAGTCCTGAAACAAGCGATGACAGCTTCCAACAACACCATGATGCTTCTGAGAAGACTACAGGAAGTGGCTGAAACTACAGTAGTAAACCAGGTAAACAAACACTGCATTGATCTGTTAAAAAGAATCACATTTTACAGCTAGCTTTACAAGATGTTATTGTCTTATTCACTTTAATAGCTTCACTGTACTAAAACATCTGTTCCTAATTGAAAACAAAAACAATTGGGCTATGCATTTCAAATATAGATGCTCGTGTAGCTAGAATAACTCAAATACCATGTCAAACTTTGAAAATGTTGCTTAAAGTGCAAAACAATGGGATAATTTTATAGTCAAAGGGCATGTGAGCTACTATTGGAGAAGTGGGATTTTAGTGTTGATGAGAGGTGAGGGTCAAACCTTGGGGATCGCATTAGGATGTTGGTCGCACACAGACAGCAGGAAAGATGAGGTCTGAGGCTCAGTGGAGTTGAGACCCAAGTAGAGTCGGCTCAGCACAGCCAGTGTTTGACATGACTCACAGTCCGATGGAATAAACAGTTCTGGGAAAAGCATCAGAGTGTTTATTTAATGACATTGAGGACATGTGAAGTTCCTAAGACTGAATAATAATCACATTTATTCATGATAAAAGTAATTTACCAGGAGCAGGCAGGTCTTTAAATAAACAGAGATGCAACAAGGAGCAGATTGTATGAGGTGCTGCAGATGATAAGAGGAATTCTACGATGTCTGCACCATATTTGTCAACAAAATCATCACATTCATCTTTGTAGCTCTGAGGCACAAGGCTGCACACCTCTCCCATGAGCTTCTTCAAAGCGTCCTGCAGGGCAAGAGAATAGCATTCAGATGAGATGGTGTGTCTGACAAAATACAAAGGAACATTATAATAAAGAATTGAAGAGTCACCTCAGTCATGTTTTGGGGCAACAAAGTCTCCAGCTTCTGGATAACGAGTACACACAAGGAGCAAACGGGTCCAGACACTCCCTAGAGTGATGAAGAATGACAATGTAAAATACAAATGCACAAAATTTTCACTTCGTCTATTGATTTCAGGAACTACTTTGGTTCTCACACTAACATGTACATTTTCTGCAATTCCAAATGCAGAAGTGGACAGATCTTTATTGGTGTCATGAGGGGGAAATTGAAGCAGCTGTTCTTTACGAACAGCACAGAGTCCAAAAGCCTTACAGGACTCAGTGGATTTCTGTAAAAAAACAAACAAACAAACAAACAAACAAAAAAACTAAATATTGTATTAGGGGAAAGAACTCAAGCATGACATGGTTGTTGTTTTTGTATATTTTCTTAAAGAAAAGTCTGACAGTGTCCTCACCAGATTACCAGGATTCTGCTGAAGGAGTTTGATCAAATACATCTTCACTTCTAAATGACACTCTGATGCCTGATCCTTTGGGAGATGCTGGCAAAGAGCATGTAAGGTTTCATATACGATCTCCTGCAATAAACAAAAGTCTCACATTATATGCTTTGGTACTACTAGTGTAAAAAAATACTGCTACATTATTTAGATTACAATGATATACAAAATAATGCATGTTAAATGACTGTCGAGTGGACTGCATTGTTTCTGTTTATATGAAAAAAAAAGTGAAAAGAGCTAATTTTCTCACCTTTGTGTCTCTGCTGGAAATCATGTTGGTGGAGAGCTCAATGATCTGCCTGCACTCTTTGCAGGTGTCCAATGACTAAACAACACAATATAATACATATGAAATGGAGAACACTGTTAGATCCATTTAACTTTGCTTTCCTATCTTACCTTTCTCTTATTTTGTGTCTGCTCTATATTGTACACTAAGGCAGATAAAAACCCCCCCACTATTTTAAGTATTATGCCAATTAATAATAAACTGCAAGGATATCCTTAAATTAAATCATTTCAAAAGGTCATGCCATTGACATAAATGGGCAAATACATTAAAAAATGTTGAATGAAAAAAGTCAAAATCTTTGTTTGATTTCTCTGGGCTGTAGTGTACATTTGATTAAGCAGAGATGTACATGTGCTATTTTCACATGAATGCCCATTAATGACCATATTATAGCTGTTGGGGGATCTGATAAAACAGAGGTAATACAATGTCATCCTTACCAAATCTTTGATGGGTGACACAGGATCTATGATAAATCTGGACCCGCCTTAAATCACACATAAAGAAAGTCATAACAGACACTGATATCGTTAAGGTACAAAAACATTACTAGATATAATCATTTAACCAAAACTCCTTTTGTTCTAAATGCTTCTATGAAACCTTAATAGCACGATGTTTACAACATATTGTCGAATAGTCAGGTGACAATGATGCAGACATTTTAGGCGTTATGTCATAATATCTTACCAGGACAAAGAAACACCGCGAACAGCAACACCATGAACCCAAAATATGCCATTGTGTTGAGGAGCACAAGACGATATAATAATAATGTCGCAAATGAAAACGGCTATAATAATGTTTGGGTAGAACCGGAAATAAAGGGTAACTGTCGCAACCAACCAAAGCAGCGACTGTGCGCAAGCGCATTGAAAAAAAACAAAACAAAACAGGCGAAGTTGATTAGGAGCTGTAAATGAATGCAGTATGACCATCACATGTCAAAATGAGCTTGAAAAATTACTTCTGATGCACACAAACGTGGTAAGACACAACTATTTGAGTTAAACATTTACTTCTATGTCAAAATGAACAATTTGTGTCACATTTTGCAGCAAAACATTTTAATGACAAAGTAATAAAACCTTTTTTTTTTAGACTTTTAAAAACACTGAAAAATTAGACAAACGATATACATTCAGAGAGTGGTTGTAAAAACAATACAAAATCCCCAAACACATTTACAGTAGCTCATCATTGTCATCATTTGATTTATTTCAGAGTAACTTCAGTGTCTAAATAAAAATAAATATTTCCTTCAGATGATTTTGGGTTCATAAAAATCTGATTTCAAAGGCTTCACATATCTCACCCATCCTTCCCTGTATTGCGCAATGTAATCCACCTTAAAATTTACACTTAAATTTCTTTCCATCCTATAAGTTCCCATTATGTCTGTCCAATTATTTACTGACTTACTTCTTTTGTCAGTCATTGTTTGTTTATTGCTTGTTTGATTATTGCTTTTTTTATGTTTAATAAGTGTGTTTTTATGTTTTGACCTCTGGAAACATTTATTTCATATACATATGGATTTTAAATCAAAGGATAGATAGGTATTAAGAATGATATCTACGGCTTTCTGTATTTTTTCATATAAGGGTTAACTTTTGGGCATGTGTAAATGATGTGCAGTGTGACAGCAACAGTTCCTCCAGCTTAGTAAATTTATATTTTTATAGTGTGACTTATAGTTAGGGGTAACAAAAAAAAGGGATATTTTTCCAAGAGAATTATTTGCATATGTGAGACTTTGCACTCTTCCATTGAAATAGTAAAATGTTTTGATGCACTTTATGCCAAGTGGAGTTGCCAGTAGTACTTTATGTTGATTTTTACTGTCCTCAAAAAGTTCAGACTAATTCACATAAGCCTACATACACCGATAAGCCTAACATTATGATATTAACAGGAGAAATGGTTGCTTATTTTTAATAATTATTTATATTATATTTTAATGTTGATTATTTCATTACATTGGTACCTTACGCTTGGTTGGTTATATTAAGTCGTAAATGCACATTTAATCCTAGCAACTGATGTGTTCGAAACAGCAAAATTAACAAGAGGAAAGACTGAGTTACTTTGACCAGGTTCATATTGTAACAGTGATGATTGGATCAGAGCATCAACTGCAGGTCTTGTTGGGCTTTCCTGGTCTGCAGTGGTTATTAGCTACAGATCAAAAATAGACTATGAATGGACATCACAATATCAAGAAACTGATCATCTCTGGGAGGTGTTTGGCACATAAATCCCATCCATGACGCCACTATTTCTCTACTTTCAGGACTTTAGGGATCTGTTGCTAATGTCCTAGACCAGATGAACACTTTCAGAGGTCTGGTGGAGTCTAGGCCTAAGGTCAGAGCTGCTTTTGAGGGAAACGGGGGACTGACACAACATAAGACCGATGATAATAATGTTCTCCCATATATGCTTGATTAGTTGAGATCTTGTTGATCTTTAAACCCCTTTCAGTACTTTCGAATGACTTGATGTTGGTACATGATCTGCAGATGCTCTGACTCAATGATTTGACCACCACGATTTGTCCCTTGTCAAAATAATTCTCTGCTTACTGATAAGTCTCAGAATGATGTTCAATTATGAATATTTACAAATTGTATTTTATTAAATGTAAAATGTGTAAGGTTGCAGAACTGGAAGAAGAAAAAAATATACACATTCAAAATCCTTTGCTTTAGGTGTAATTTTTGAATAAACTGCCAAAAACTATAACAAAGAAAATAAAAGGAGAAAAATATCAATATGGGTAGTAATAATAAAATCTAGGACCAATACGATCGTTTGGAGAATTTAGTAGTTTATAAAATGTATGAATGATCATCTGCAGTTTTAATTGAAGACATTACCACCAACAATTCATTAAGCACCCAGCAGGTGGCAGCAGATACAAAACAATCTACGCAAACAATCAAAGACAACTGTTTTTGGAATAACCAGTGCTTTATAAATTAAATGTATTATTATTATTATTATTATTATTATTATTATTATTATTATTATTATTATTATTATTATTATTATTGTTGTTGTTGTAGAAGCTAGGAATCACAAAGTTTGGTAAATAGGTGGTTTATGGGTGGTGCCCACGGAAGTGGGTGTGTACACATTAGTGTATAAAGGTGAGCCTTCAGCAGGGGGTCCGGTAAGGAGAGAAGGAGGGTTTGCGTTATTATTATTATTATTGTTGGCGCATTATTGTTGTTAATAATGTCATTATAATAACAATAATGATGATAATGATTATTATGTTGTTGCAGTAATTTTTGGTTTTACAAAACTTGCTGGCTAAATTATTTTCTACATAGGTTTCAAAGACACTTTATTACAAATTAATGTAATTCTCCAGACTGTTGGGCTCAGTTATGTGCTCTCATACTGTCATTGAATTTGAAACACATGCTCCTGGATCCATGCTGGAATTTTCATCTTTGTTTCACAGAAGCCTGTATGATAATAGTTAAAGGGGACTTATCATGCAAAATGCACTTTGTAATGTCTTTACACCACAAATATGTGTTGTCTGTATGTGAGGAGACCCTTAAATTATGAAAAGAAACCCAAACAAAAAAAAAACAAAACATCCACTCTACTTTTCATCCATTTTTTGTTGGAGGGGGATGAAAACACTCCCTTTTGGATTTTCTATGCTTCGCACGTCCCACACATAGATTAATTTGAATACCTTACCTCACCCCACCCCAACAGCTCAGCTAACCCCATGTACTGGTCACAGCGACCTCTGCTCGGACTTGGAGATCCACCATCATTCTCTATCAGTAACACTGGTGTGCGTCCGGGTCTGACGCAGGGTGATGGGGCGGGCTGGTCCGTGGGTGTGGGCTGTGATGTCATGGATTGTCTGGCTGGCCTGGGTCAGACAAACCGGACCCGGATGCACACTGCAGGCTGTTAATGGACCGGGACCCATATGCATTGGGGCTGTAAGGGTGTATTCAGACAAGAGATGCGCGGATGACGTATATTTTCATCCGCAGCTGCTTCTTAAAATCCCTATCCCCCGCTAACCATTTGCATGAACGATTTTCCCTCAATTTTCAGAACCAAACCCGCCTGCCATCTGCCAATTCGTTTTTAGGATTAATGAAGATGCCTCGGCTATTAAGACTATGCTATTAGGACTCTTTTTCAAACAATGTAGTTCAGTAGTAGTCTATATCTTGCCAGTAAACTGGAGCCTTTGTTGAAAAAAAAAAAAATCTGTAACTTACAGCGATTCCAAAATTATCTCCACCCACTGCACAATATGAACGCAAGCGTGTAAAACCACACCTTTTACATTTTTTATTTATTTTATGGATGCTGGCATATTACATCTGGCCTGGGAACAACGATTGAAAAATAGCTTTTTTGTGCTAATACTGACACATTTACAGAAATGTTCATTAATGTGTGCTGTGACAGCAGCCAGAGAATGACAAGATCAACAGCCCGTTGTCTGATTAAAAAAGGATTTTACTGTTCTTTTCATTTATTTGTTTACCTTTGGAATAATATGCAAAATGTTTATTATTTTATATTTGAGTGTTTCAACCACACCAGGGTCTCTTTGGTCCAGACCGAGTCCAATCTTTCAGCTCAGTCTTAGTCCGCTTGTTTGGTCCGAACCAGAGTTTGGTGGTTTGTATTAAGGCCAGCCAAAAAGGTCCAAGCCAAACATGGCAGGTGTGAATAACTCAACACTCGGATCACTTATTTTCTCTCTAGCTGATCGGTGTCTTTATCTTTTTTGTCTACCTCAACTTTTTCAGGTTTAATTTTTTTCTCATCTTCTGTCTATCTCCCATTCCTCTATTGTTAGCATGGAAGAGGGGGCGGAGTCAACTGTGGCTCATTTGCATAAAAGCAAGAAGCACTAAAACTGAGCGTTTTGAAAAGGCCTGTTTCTCCAGGTTGAAGAGGCTGCTGTGGTATTTTGACCAAATCATGTCCCAGACAGATCATCGAGACACCAGGGACTTGTGTTCACTTCTGGAAAATGGGCATGATATGTCCCCTTTAAATTTACTGCATTTTTTTTAGGCACAATATTTGTCATTTGATATTTTGCCAAACTCAGGATAAAAACCACAAATAAATGGATGGATGGATGGATAGATTATTAATTCCTTACAGGAAATTTCTTAGTTACAACAGCAGTAGAGCTGCATGTAACAGGCTACTATGAACGGAACTATTCCTCAAACAATTCCTCAAGTAATTCTCTTTTTCTCCTTTTATTTGCACTTTGTCATTCCACTTTTATGTTTATATGAACTTATGTTTTAGTGTTGTCCATAAAAATGGTCCACCTACCGAGCTTGCACTCTGTTGACAAATGAATGATGATGGTTGATGACATATTTACCCAGAATACACTTGGAGACAATATCGGTGAACCACTTGTAAATTTGCATGTAATGAAATTAAATATGAGAGTAAATATAACACTATACATGCTGTGTGTCGCTTTATTCATATCTTACACCTAACTACATTACTAAAGCCAATCTTGTAAAGTTTCGACCAACCATGACTCATCCTGACTGAGGTATCATCTATACACTCACATGTTTCACATAGTTTGGAACATAGAATTAAGGAGCCTGATTTTCCAGTCTGGAGTATGTGCATTATGTAAGGATGCAGCATCATGTAAGAATGCCGCATTATGTATCTAATTTTCACTTTATGATGTAATAACAGGGTGAAAATAGTTAAAGTGAAAAACAAAACTGAAAAATAACTAAATTACAATAACGTTTTTGTCCAGAGATATAGTACAATGACAAATATGATGATGTGACAATGATTGATTACAAGGTTTACCTTTTCTAGATAATCAAGATTAGGTATTCCACTAGGTATTATTACATGATATTAGTTCTGGGCGGCACAGTGGTGCAGTGGTTTGCATTCATGCCTCACAGCACGAAGGACCCTGGTTCAAATCCCACACCAGACCTTTCTGTGTGGAGTTTGCATGTTCTCCCCATGTCTGTGTGGGTTTTCTGCAGGTACACCCAGTTTCCTCCCACCATCCATATTGTGTTTAATCTAAATTGCCCATATGTGTGAATGTGAGAGTGATTGTTTGTCTATATATGTTCAGTCCTGCGATGAACTGGTGACTCATACAGGGTGTACCCCGCCTTCGCCCATTGTAGCTGGATTAGGCCCCCACAGAGGATAAAGCGGTAAAGCACCTGCCTGCTCCACAAAGAGTATAAATTGTTTGTGGGCATACCCTGGCACAAGTTCTTGTAATGCAGGGCAAGCTGTTTTTATTTTTGACCAACAGCCCATAAAACCAAGATATAAAAGAAAAGGTTAAGACTCTCAATAAAAGGATGACAAAAGACACATAAAATTGGTTTAAATATATTAAAAGAAGTTAGTTTCCGCAGCAGATAAATACACTGTTGGCCTTTCTTTAAAATGACCTCTGTGTTTTTATCAAACTTAAGGTCTGACTCAAATATTGTGCCTAAATGTTTGTACGTATCGACAATTTCCACCTTTTCTTTGTTGATGATACAGACTACATGTTTTTGGGGTTTATTCCTAAAATCAATTATCATATCTTTATTTTTTGTCACTTTGAGGTCGAGATAATTGTCTCCGCACTATGTAACAAAATCCGACAGGTCTCTGCCATGCCCTGACTCAGAACCCTGTAGGAGGGACAACAGAACGCTGTCATCTGAAAACTTTACCAGATGCCTGCCCTCCTAACTGGCTCAGCAGGTGTCTGTGTACATGATTACAGCAGGAGTGACAGAACACAGCCCTGAGGTGAACCAGTGCTGGAAATGACACAGTCAGACCTTTGGCCATTCACTAAAATGTGCTGAACTTTAGTTTAAAAGCAATAATAAAATCTGCTCTGAGAGATTACAATAAGATGCTTAACGTTCAATTAAAATATGTGGTTGCATCTTATTAAAAGCAGAAGAAACATCAGCAAATAAAATTCTGACATGGGACTGTTTTTTTTTTCTAAATGTTCACATATTTTATCCAACATAAAACTCTTGGCATCATCTATTCCTTTTCCTGTCTGATATGCAAACTGCAGTGGATCAAGTTTGCTGTTAAGAAGGCCAAGAATAGTTTCTCTAAGGATTTTGTCAAAGTTTTTCATCATAAGGGATGTGAGAGCGATGGGCCTGATTTCATTCAATTATTTAGGTTGTTTGCATTTAGGCAGGGGAATAATGTTGGCGGTTTGCCACAATTTAGGGATATTTTCACTATTCAAACAAAGTTGAAACAGTTTTGTGAAGATCCCGCTGAGCTGTTCAGCACAGTGGTGTAATGTTCTGCCACAGATGGAGTCGAGGTCGGCAGCTTTATGGACATTTTCCTTTTTCATTCAGGTCTGTCCTCTAAAATCTACAAAAATGAGTTAAAGGTATTAGGAAGGTCCCTGTCATTTATATCATTTATCCTGATCAGCTGTTTGGGTTTATTTTTATAATGAATTTTTGCTATCTTCATTTCATTTTTAACTTCCCTTGACACAGCCTTTCTTTCCAATAGATCACCAGAAAAGAAAATGTTTCTTTTTGTTAATGACAGATTTAAGTTCCTTTGTTATGAAGGAATATAATCAAACACATTAAAGAATCAGTCCCAGTCGGTACACTCCAAAGAGGCTGGCTGTGTTCTCATCAGTCCACACTTTGACCGTCTTCTCCTCCCTCTCCAAGTGCCCGAAGGATGGTTTATACACAGGGACTAAATACCAGAGCTGGTCAAAGTACTCAGATTCTGTACTTAAGTAGAAGTACAGCTACTGGTGTGAAAAAATACTCTGGTAAAAGTAGAAGCACTGATCCAACTCCTTTACTGAAGTATAAGTAAAATAGTACAATTTCTCAATTGTAATAAAGTAAAAAGTAAAACTGCATTTTTCTTTTGCTATGGATGAAATAATACTTGAAATTTGAAAAATATCCAAAACTAAAGCCTTTAAAAGTGAGTTACTGTGTAAATGGTGTGTTTGATTGAGTCATGGTATCAGTTTAGTGGATATGGACAGGACATTTAGGAAAAATTCAAAAGTCATAAATAGGCATAATTGCGAGATAAAAACATCTAAATTGTGTGACAAAAAGTCAAAATTATAAGAAAAAAGTGATTATGAGATAAGAAGTCAATTATAATATAGTAAGTCATGATTTATGACTTATTTTTCACATTTGTCTTGTTTGAAAAAGTACTGAGTCTATATATTGTGATAATGTAAAGTGTATTTTTCAAAAAATATTTATACAAAAATGTAGGGTGTAAAAGTAAAAATATATAAATAAATACTCAAGTAAAGTACAGATACCTAAAAAATGACTTAAGTACAGTAAAGGAAGTACTTCTAGTTGGTTATTTCCACCTCTGCTAAATACACTGTTGTGATATGATGCACCAAAGGAGGGCAGGGTCATTGATTTATATACTCCTGATACAGATCCATAACAGAGCTCCAGTGTTGTGTTCATGGACACTTAACATACTGCTCACAGGTCCCGAGCGTTTTGGCCAGGGTACACTGATTAAAATCACCCAGAATAAATTTTGGCAACTCTTTGTTGACCGTGTCGTTTATAAGTGACGTCAGCAATCAGCTGTGAAGCCGCTGTCACATTTGCACGCGGATGAATATATACGAGTGTGTGAAAAAGCTACGGGAATTCTCGTGGGAGGTAGAAATGTCGAAGAGAAATTGCCAGTAGTTTAATGTCAGCAGTACACATTGTCTCCCGAATGACGACGGTGTTGCAGTATTTATGGTTTAAGTAAAAACACACGCCTCCTCTTCGGCACTTCCCGGTTGCCTCCGGATCCCGGTCCAGACATATAGGGCCTCCGAATCCTGTTAGACTTAAATCCGAGTCTTGATCCTTTTCTGACAGCCACGTTTCGGTAAAAGCAAGCACACACGTGTCTATAAATTCCCCTTTAAACTTTGCATGAGTCTCCAACTCATCTAATTTATTCCTGATGGACTGGACATTTGACAGCAGGACAGAGGCGGAAGGTTACAGTGATGGTCTAGCCGAAAAGTTTTTAATCTCCGACGAAAGCCGCCTCTCCTTCCTCTTTTACGATGTTTAGTCATTTGTCCTGGTCTACAGAGCTCCACAGGAATGTTTGATGGTCTGACTTCAGTTGCAGATAATCGTAGAGATAGAAGAAAGTCACGGGTGTGAGTGACACGGCAGCAAACCCCAGACTCCCCAGCATGACAGTAATGATAGTAGACACAAAAGAGCAAAATTACACATAACATAACATAACAGTGAGGAGATCTCGGTTTTTTTTTTTTTGCCAGCATCCTGAACACTGACAGTTCCAACACTCACTCACAAAAGTACACAATATGGGACATAAAAAAACGACATAAAAACATAAAAAGCACACTTGCTGATATTGTCATATCTACGTCATACTAAGAATTTATAATGTTATATAATTATAATTTTGTTTAATAAATTATCCTGAAGTTATTTTGTGTTTTATTTAACTGTTTCTAAAAAAAAAAAAAATTGGTAAATGTGCTGACTTCGACAAATGTGTGATGCTGAACTTGCATCAATGTCAGCTCCAAACATCATTTAGAAAATTGCTGTAAAAACACCATTCCAATTGTTTTTTTTTTTATGACAAAGATAACAATTATAACAATCTATGAAAACAAATTGAAGGATGGCTCACATGGTGAACTGTGGCTTTTAAAATGGCTTTAAAAAATACTTATAAAAAATTAACAAAAGAAAATGTATCTTATTTCTCATTGCCAACAAGATACAAACAAAGTTAAAGTTGAATGTCAAAGAGAGGAATCAGGATTAGTCACAAAAAGTTTAAAACTTAAACTTCTTAAACTTCAAGGCATTTAAAAGGAAACACCATTTTTGCTTCTTTTTTTTGTTTTTCTGTCAAATTTGGAGGCAAATTATGGAGGAACCAAGGTAGATGGAGCTAATCTGAGCATAGATTCTGTTTCTAGGGGAAAAATTAGCCAGAAAAACCAAAAATTGAATGAGTCAAATGATAGAAGAGCAGTGGAAGCTCAATGTTGGACTAAACACAACTTTGTCAAAATAAAAAAAAAAATACCCCACATTTTGGAAGACCTTTACTTCAAAACTATTAGGAATAAGGATCTAAAACTTGGTATTATTTTATATGTCCATAAGAGGAAGTTATATGATTTTCTTTGGAAAATATTCTGAAAGGGACATCTGCCAGGGTCTGGGTGCTTTGTCACGGGATTTCTTATTTGTTCATAGTTCTTGGAAACCCTCAGACATCTCAAGAATTTTAAGAGATAAACACTTCATGTTTATTTAACCTTCAATAAACGTTTCAATCATACCAAACCAGACTAGTCAATTAGTTTTTCATCATATCTTATCATGTTTTCTTAGATGAACAGGAGTTTGTACCACAGGCAAGAATTTAAAAAAATCTTTAAATTGATTGTAAAACATGCCAAATGCACAAGTATATATTACCTCTGTATATTATTTGTTATTAACCTGGTTCTACATTGTCCAGTCATTGAGTAAATGATAGGATATAAACACTTCATCCCTTGAATGTTTGTGTGCAGCCATTGACCTCTGTGTTTAGCTTCGCCCTCTAAATGCCTCCCTACTCCAGAGGTGGAAAGTAACGAAGTAAAAGTACTTCATTACTGTATTTAAGTACATTTTTTTTGGGTATCTGTACTTTACTTGAGTATTTATTTTTCTGGCAACTTTTGACTTTTACTTCCTACATTTTTGCATAAATATCTGTACTTTATACTCTTTACATTCTCAGAATAGATGCATTACTTTTTCAAACTAAACAAATGTGACAGAACAAAAATGTATCACATCAGAGGGAAAATCAGTGGAGGAGAGACTTTATATATTATAGTTGTATGGCTATTATGTCATTATTTTGACTTTTGATCTCATCATTTTTGGCTTTTTATCACATAATAAACACAATTTCAACATAGTTACTCACTTTTAAAGGATTTAATTTGGATATTTTTGGAACTTTTCAGATTTTTTTCTGGTTAAATAAGCATTATTTTAGTCATTGCAAAAAAATTGTTTCACTTTTTACTTTTGTACTTTATTACAATTGAGAAGTTGTACTTTTTTTTTTTTTTTTTTACATTTACTTAAGTAAAGGAGTTGAATCAGTAGTACTACTTTTACCAGAATATTTTTCCACATAAGTAGCTGTACTTGTACTTAAGTACAGGATCTGGGTACTTTTAACAAAACTGCCCCCCCCCACACACACACACGCACACACACACACACACACACACACACACCCACACACCCATACACCCACACACCCACACCCATACACCCACACACCCACACCTGCCGTCTTTCGAATCATTTTCATCAGAAACGATTCTGATGAAGATGATTGAAACTAGTCAAGCAGGTAAACAGACACTGCACCTGTGTATTAAAAATACCCTAACTTTACAGTTCTCTTTGGAAGACCATATGAACCTCTACAAGTGCTTTAAAATTATTTGTGTCATTATGTCTTTAGTGTAGTTTAGGGGAAATATATGGTGGTCGATGGGGGCAAACGCTCCACATCGACAAATCGCTGCAAACATAAGGAACATGCACAGCCAAAAACACAAACACATAAAACAAATGCTACACAAGTGAAGCTGCAATAGAAAAATGCTGCAAATACCAAAACACGCAAACTCCCAAAACAACTTTAAAACAGAAATGCTGCAAATTCACTCCACAACGAAATAGAAGATCACCAAAATAAAAGTAGTTCACCAAAATAAAATGGATGAAGAAGAATAAGATAGTGGATGAAGACGAAGTTCATTCATTTAAGAGATTAGCGTGAAAATTTTTCCCTTTGTCTTTTTTAAACACTTGACCATATTCTGCTACAATATAATAGAAGAGCAGCAGAGGTGCAGCACTAAAATTACCTACATTCACCCTTGTCTTAAAATTGTATTTTAATTTTTAATCAATGTGAAGCACTTTGGGTTACAGTGTTTGTATGAAAGGTGCTATATAAATAAAGTTTCATATTATTATTATTATTATTATTATTATTATTATTATTATTATTATTACTACTACATACCTCTGCTGCTCTATACATTTTCACGCTAATCTCTTAAATTAATAAACTTTAACTTCATCATCATCCACCATCTTCTTCTTCTTCCATTTTATTTGCAGTGTTTCTGTCTTGCAGTCGTTTTGGGAGTTTGCATGTTTTGGTATTTACAGCATTTTTCATTTTTGTTTTGGGGGTTTGTAAGTTTTTGCTTCTGCTTTGTTTCTCATATTGCATCATTTTTCTTATGTGTTTGTGTTTTTGGTTGTGCATGCTTCTTGCGTTTGCAGCATTTCGTCGATGCAATGAGGAAATATAAAAAAAATATATCCTTCCAGTAGTGCAGAAAGCAAGCGTGAGAAGAAGACTTGGTGTGACAATGGCAGAAAGGTTTTAGTCAGTGTCAGGTATGTCAGGTTTGACTTCTTTTAATGCAATCATAAGTGAAATTCCTCTACCATTGTTTGTTCCTTATGTGTAACTTATGATTTAATTGGCAGATAATGAGAGATTCTCGGCAGAGGACAATGTATTTTCATCTTGGTCAGTCACACCCATAAAATAGATAGCATAATCTTGTGTTGCTTTAATGTTGTTTAATATGTAAGTTTCAAAAACTGACTTTATATTCTTCACAGAATGTCTGTGTATGGAAAATTACAGCTGATCAAAGAAAGAATATATGTAGTTTTATTCTAAATTTGATTTGATTTGAATGATTTATTTCGAACATGTACAAAGTGCAACAATAATCAATACAACAACAATAATAATAATAATACACAATGACATGTCCGAAAAGGAGTAGGATGAAGCATAAGCTTATTTAATCCTACCCCTTCTTCACTTCCCCAATAACCTGAATTCATCTTATGTGCTCCTGCTTGCCCCCCCACCACCCCCACCCCCCCCCAACCACAGCCCCCAGCTCCCGGGGACCCCCCAGCACAGCAACATGGATAGTAGTCTACCCCTGCTACCCCATAGCCATAAGCCATAAAGCATAAGGGATAAGGGGGCTGGGTCACACCAGCACCATATTAGTGAAATCCCCCCATTCCTCACTGTTAATATGTCTCCAGATCCCTGACTGGAGACATTATCCCTGCACCGTGATAGTGTAACCCTGAGTGTCATGTGGTGCATTAAAAGTGGGGAGGCTGGGCGAGGCATCCAGGGGGCAGGCCAGAGGACCACAGAGGATGGATACTCTGCAGCCTACCCTGGCCTATGTTCCCCGAGCCATCCCAGATCTATCCCCAAGGTGTGAATATGAGTGGTGTTTTAAAAAGAAATTAGAGAGCAGGGGAGGCAAGCAAGAGGGGGATGGGGAAGAGACAAGGCCATAGAGACCTGCCATCTGCCCCACCACCACCGAGCCCATCATTCCCACTCTCACCTGCTGTCAAGACCCTAACTTCTGTTTTAAATGCAATTACAAGATTATAATACTTTTTTAACATCACAATACTTTTGTTTTTATTTATGGCAATCCAAAATTAGTGTTTAGTGAAATAGCCTCAGTTTTCAGTCACTGCTTTAGTCTTTCACTATATTGTTGGCTGTTTTGTGTGTCCTTATTTAAGCTGCTCAGGTGATTCAGGTCTTTCCTGGCTGTGGATTAGGTTTTTAATTTACCTTGTGGCCATGTATTATTATAGAGATCATACTACAACATACTTGACAGTTGACAAATTGGTCACCATTCCTATCTCTGAAGAACAATAACTAGCAAGGCTACAACACTGGTCAAATTACAATAATCATGTTCTCAAACTGGTAAAAGTAATCTGATCTGGTGTCTGACTCAGAAAAGAAACATAACATTTGTCAGCCAGGCTATGAGATATGACTTATAATACACCTGAAGAAAAAAAAAGCTCTGATATGCTCTCATAAAAATGAACATTATATATTTAAAGTTTTCACCCCTTCAGCTTATGGTGCATGTTACAGTTTTTCTCAAATGCTAAAACACAAAAGTCAATCCTCTAAACCAAATAACCAGTTGTCTAAACACATTTAATTTTCGAGCTCCTAAAGATTTCTTCTTTTTCCCCCGCTAGGTTTTGAAGTTTTTTCTTGCAGAGAAGGAGGGTCTAAGGACAGGGGATGCTTGGGACTTTTCATATCTCTCTGTAGTTGATTGTGTTTCTGTAAAGCCCTGTGAGATGACTTTGTTGTGATTTGGGGCTTTATAAATAAAATTGAAATTGAAAATGTACTAAATCTAACCACCGTTTCCCAATCTCATAAACACATTTCACATGAAGACACAATTCACAAAACACAATCCTCCATTCTCGTAAATCTAAGCACATTTTTCTTTGCTAAAACACAAGTTGCAAAAGAACTCTGCTCATATTCTCAAATGAGAGTCAGGTGATGCCAAATGGATGCAAAATCCACAGTCAGCAATATCTGAACACAATGAACAGACCTGGCATCATTCATTACACACAACTACTCAAAATTGAAGACACTTGTTGCTTATGCTGTGACCACATGTATACAAGCCAGTTCACAGTTCGCTGAAGATTCCAAACCAACACAATGGATGAAGGCAGAGTCAGGGGAAGAGGAACTCGAGTCAAAACAGGGAGAGAAGCAGGCCAATGAGGCTGGACTCGACCTGCAGAAATGAAGGCAAAGAGACCAAAGAGTCATCACTGAGGTTCCTGGACAATAGGGGGGTGTGGCCATGGGTTTGGAGGGGCTTGTCCTTGGATCTTACAACACCAAACGTCTCCTCACCTTCATTTAATTATTTATTTAACTGTTTATTTGATGTGGACATAGCAATTACATTGGACAAACAAAATGCATTGTTTGAGTATTTTAACACAAGTGCTAATTTACAACACCAGTCCACAGGAGGATTTTTGTAAAATAAAACTTTTAAAATAGAAAACAGGAAAAAAGGAAATGAACAAGAAAACAACGTATAAGAAAAGAAAAAAACACACACACACACAAAAAAAATAAAAAATAGATAAATAATAACAATTAAAAAATACAGAGCAAAGGCAGTTTGATCAAGCAGTCAGCCAACTAAGACACTTATTGTAATGTGTGCACTGTGGTCTAGATTTTAGCCAGTGTTTGAGTCTTTCCAAAGAGACATCCTCCTTGACCAACAACAACACCACCCTAGGTCTGTACATCCCATTTATGTGATCCACAGAACAAACCAAATCAGAACGGTAACAAGTTTGTAAATGTCTGTTTTCCACCCTACTCCCCTTTTCTGAACCCTATAAATTCACCATTCCAGGACATTTTTTCCCGCGGTGCCTGACGTGGATGAGGTGCTGTGGCCCAATGCATCTCAGTGATATGATGCCACACAGTGATTGTGTGTGTGTGTGTGTGTGTGGTGTGAATTAAGTAAATGAAAAAACTCCACACCCTGAACATTTTTTCAGAGTACTGTTGTGTGCAATAGATTCTGTTTTTGCCTTAAGTTGTTACAGTAGTGTCTATGCAGCATTTTATATAGATTTATACTCTTCATATGAAAGTCACAAATCTAAATGCCTTATCCTCTACAGAGGTCGAAGATCCGTTACTGTAAAGCAGTGGTAGATATAGACGGCTATTTTTAGACGGGCCTAAGTGAAGTTGGGGATAACAACAACTAGAAAAGCACTCTGAGAGCGCACACCTCTGTCAAAATATAGCCCCCCCCCCCGATCACCACCAAAATCTAATAATTTCAAGATCTCCCCATTACCAAACTACCCTGAAAATTTCATCAAAATCCGTCCATAAGTTTCCGAGTTATCTTGAACACAGACAGACAGACAAACAGATAAACGCTGGCAAAAACATAACCTCCTTGATGGAGGTAAAAATAATAATCACAGCACAGACAACAAAGCTTATTTATTAATTGTGATGTACACTCCATTGACCTATCACTGACAGCACATTCCTTTAGTTTGGCTATTTAATCAGTTTAATCATTTAACGATAATAATTAATTATACATAGTTTATTTCCATTGACATTTACAAATAAATAACTATATTAAGGGTATTGATCAACATTTCAGTTTGATGAGGCCACGAAAATCGGTCTAGAATTCTGTTTCTGAGCTTGTGATTGGGTGGGAACAGCTGTCAATCAGGATGGGCCCCGCCCACCCAGGCCCACCCATAGATCCGTCCCTGCTGTAAAGTTTCTAAAAATAGACATTGGCAGTTATGAAACAAATTGAGCATTGTGTTTTCAATTGTTTTGCTGTAGTGTGTAATGACGTGTATAGTGTTTACATTTTTGAAAGGTTGAAGCTGCTTTTTTGTTGTGAAAGTTTGAGTTTTTAAGTGAGAAGGTGTGGTTGTGTTCATGTAGCTTTAGAAAAAGTTGTTGTGTTTAGACATTGGGGAACATGGAGGAAAGATTTGTGAAATGTGTTTTAGCATATTTGAGGAAAACTGTAACAACACAAACAGTCTTGCAGAGTCCAAGTTACTGCCAAACTCTGGAATTTTTGTTTCCATTCACCTGAACATTAACGTAACTATAAGGAAACCTTTGCCATGACAATAATTTTCCATGATGAATGAAAACATGTATTAAGTTTGATATGGAGAAAAACCCAAATGGTCATAGTCCCCCTGAAAATCTATAGTGAGAGCTTATATTTGTATACAGAATTGAAAGTAAGTACTACTCATTGTAAAGTAAAAGGAGAAGTATTATCCATGAAACCGCAACCAAAAGTCATACAATGTTTTAATTATCCAGCGATTACTTTTATTTAGGTAATTATTTGACTTGTTATTAGCTCACTGGTTATGATTAATAGAACTATAGATGTTGCACAGTTACTGTAAGTTGTGAATACCTTATATGTCTGTTATTTATTGTATATTAATTATAATCTGTCATGATTGTCTACAGCAGGTTTGGACAGTAGTATCTGTTTTTAAGCATACTATATAAATCAAACTTGACCTTCATATGTTCTGCAATTTACGAGGGAAAACAAACTTACTTGTACTTATCGAATGAGTACTTTTAAAATTGATTTATATTTATTTGTTTTATTTCCTTATAACATGTAGCATATTAACACATATGCTGGTAAATTTGTTAAAAGTTTTATAGGTAAGATGTTTAGTCACCGGTGTACTAGTAATGTGACAAAACCAGAGCAGTTACATGCCATAAGGAGGTTTCAAAGAAACCCGTGAGCATGTTGTAGCTTAGATGGCGCTCCAAATAAAATTGTCGGGTGCCAGATAGGAAGATGGTTAATGTTAACTGACTAGAAGAATGTTTACAATAACCTACTTCCTGCTACAATGACCTACTTCCTGCTACAATGTTATCTATCTATCTATCTATCTATCTATCTATCTATCTATCTATCTATCTATCTATCTATCTATCTATCTATCTATCTATCTATCTATCTATCTATCTATCTATCTATCTATCTATCTATCTATCTATCTATCTATCTATCTATCTATCTATCTATCTATCTGTCTGTCTGTCTGTCTGTCTGTCTGTCTGTCTGTCTGTCTGTCTGTCTGTCTGTCTGTCTGTCTGTCTGTCTGTCTGTCTGTCTGTCTGTCTGTCTGTCTGTCTGTCTGTCTGTCTGTCTGTCTGTCTGTCTGTCTGTCTGTCTGTCTGTCTGTCTGTCTGTCTGTCTGTCTGTCTGTCTGTCTGTCTGTCTGTCTGTCTTGTCATCATACAGCAATGTAGAATATTTGAACTTAAAAAATAAGTAATAAAAGATGTACATAACACATGAATAAACACACACACACACACACACACACATATATATATATATATATATATATATATATATATATATATCTCATGTATTAATATGTATTAAAGAGATTGCACAGCATTCTGGACAAAGTCAAATTGAAATTGCCCCATCATGTCTATTGCACTTATATTGGGGTGGGTCATGGGGTGGAGGGGGGATAAAAAGTATGTTTGATAGTGGCTATAATAACACTTTTAAAAAATGTATAATTTTCATGTTTTGATAATTTTCATTAACACAACACATCTTCCTCTAATGAGGAGCAAGAAAAGAAGGGAAGAAAGGAAAAAAAATATGAAAAGAACAGAACAGCCTGTGTCATGTCAGAATAAGGATCCTTAATGAACATATTCTTTTACTGAATGTCAACCATTTCCCCTGTTTTTGTGAAGGCAGATTCTTTCAACTTCAGTTAATCAGATGTTCCATATCCATTACATCATCTTTGATCGAAATCCATTGTTTGTACGATGCGGTGTCTTAAGCCAGTTATTTTTGTGATGGTTTTCTTCCCTAACCTGACTTACGTCATCTGTCTGCATTTTACTACGCTCACGAAACCATCTGATATGAGTAGGTAGATGTTAGCATAGATATATATGCATAGATGCTTCATTGACAGTAGTCACCCCCGGCAGGCCTGCAGGGCGGCCCTCTTGGATCAGGGCCACTCACTTCTACAGGAGGAATGATGTGCTTATACAATTGAAGTTGTCATAAATCGCTCAATTCTCGAGCAATTTTGACGGGGTTTGCTTCAGTGATAGACAGACAGACAGATATAAATACAAAAAAACAAAAAAATAGAAAATGTTCAGTTGGTGAGAAATTAAACATGAGGATCTGAATTTTACATTTGTTAACTTTTTAGCCTGAATACAATCAATATTGATTATTTTAATACAAAATGGGGTCAAGTGGGCTTTTATATTTAATGTACTTCTTCTATGGTCTTTTATATAAAAATAACACCTCAAATCACAGAGAAAGATGTTTTGATTTAGAAATAATATAATTGAATTATAATATAACACATAAAAAAGATGGTAATGAAATCTATAAATCAGACTACATCAAGTTTCAGATTTTACAATAGGATATGATAAGCAGAAAACGAAATAGGTTAAAGGCAAACTAACATGAAACTCACATTTCCAGTCATGTACAATATAAAGTTTACTACAATAACTACAGGCAGGTCACTGTTCTGCATGATGTAGAAAAATGCACCAAAAAAAACAACAACAACACATAATACTTATATGGATGAAGTTATTGTAATTATTCTAAAGTATTCTAATGAAATGTCCAGTCAAAGTGAAAGTCACAAAACTGGGATTTTGTTGCAGAATTTCCTTTGTGTTTGGTGCACATAAACTAAGGGTCACTAATCCATGCATCAAAAGGTTATCTTGTATGTGAACCATAAATATTAATACAAAAAAATAACATCAATAAAGAGAATCTTAGAAGAACAACACACTAGTTTTATTTAAATGCCACAAAGTGTTGTAAAGAAGAACATACTGTATCCATGAGTAAGTGTAGCTACACATCAACTATTATATGACTAGGGCATATGTGTAAAGACGTGAAATGCTACTGCCAATGCAACAGGTTATGTGAGGGCAAACTGAGTTATGCATTAGATGAAGACTCAGATTTTGACTCAACTTTATTGTCATTCATGCTACATGACTGAATGCAATACAGTTCCCCAGGTCTCTGCGTTTGCAATATATACAAAATTTAAATTATCAATACAAAGAAAAATAACAAGCAAACAAAGTTTGTTTATATAGCACCTTTTACAGACAAAAGTCACAAAGTGCTTCACAGAAGACAATAAAATACATTATAAAATTACAGTCTCCAAAATGTCGAAATTACAATAAAACATGATGGATATAAAACATTTATTCTACTGCTGTTAAAATTCTGGAGGAACAAATGGGTTTTAAGTGTGTTCTTAAACTTAAATAGCAGAGCTAATAAAGAATAGAATAGAACAGAACTGAATAAAAACGAAAGTTCTTAAAGTAGAATAAAATAAACTCAATATGCACAGTTCTACATAATGGAAAGCAATAGCAAAAGTATGACTGATATGATCAAAACGTGTTGTGAAATGTGGGAGTGTTATTTGTCAAACACTGAATGTCAATCACTCATCCAGAAAAAACAAACACATCCAAAAAAAAACAAAGTGTTTAAAAATAACATTTTATTCTACCCACACAAGCTTCACAAACTCACTTATTAATACTAAATAAATAAGTATTCTAATAATAAATATAATCATTATTCTCTGGCCAAAGACTCACCGAAAGTGGGAAATGAGAAAAGACAAAAAAACAAGAGTTCATGACGTGGATTTTATTTTTAACACCACAGAATGCTGACACGAAGCATATTTCACACACACATATAACAGTGTAGGCGTACGACTTCTGTTGATTGATCCATCAGAACGAAGACATTTCTCAACTCAGTGCTTCCTCATCTTTTTTGGCGCATAATTCCATTTTAGTCTTTAAATCCTGGTGACCCCAGACTTTAAAAACAGAGACTTTTTTTAAAATTTGTCTTAACCCATAAAAACCCTAACTTGCACTGTTGACTAAAACCATCTACTGATCTAAACTGTTTAATACCTGTCGATCCCTTAATCCTAATTACTGTAAAATGCAGTTTGCCTGAACTCATCTTCTAATGACAGGGAATGGACACACTTGATTTATGTTCACTTCATTATATCTTTCTTGCAAAACTGACTTTTTCTTCAGTTTTCTTCTGTTTTTATATTTTAAGCTTTTAATTTCCTTTTGATTTTTCATGAATAATGACATTAAATACCAGAAATGAAATATAGGAAAATACACAATTTACCATAAATAATGGATATCGATAAATGGTGATAAATCAATTAAGAAGATTAAATAAAAACTACCTGGAAACTAAAAAGTAACACTGGGGCTTAATATCAAGGAAAAACAAACACTGCAGATGTTGTAATCAACATTATATATATATATATATATATATATATATATATATATATATATACAGAGAGCCTTCACTGCTCTAAACCTAAATGTCAGGATTAGGCTATTAACTTCTTTCCTCTTCGATTCATTTGACTGTATTTGACCCATTTACTCAATAATTCATGTTTTAATCCAAGATCTTATGTTGGAAAGTATACAACCAACAAGCATGTTTGACTTATTTTTTTCTTTTTTAGTGAGCTAAACGTGATACATTTATTCTGGAGGTATTTCACTTGTATTATTTATTCATGAAAACAAAAGATTACCACATAAATAACAATAACTTGTGTTTTATATGTTCATTACAGCTTCATTGGGAGCCACAGTATCATTGTGTTGGAATTTTTATTTTTAATGCAGGCTTGTTCACATTTTTAGCTTGTGGTCACGCTTCTCGTCAGTAGCCATTCCAAATGGTAGTTCAGGAAGTGTAGCGTTGTTGTGGGAAATTTTCTATTGTTCTTCTTTGAATCAATGATGTGACGTATGGACATATCTGACATGTCCATCAGGTTTTCTTTAATTTTAGCTGCTTCTGTGCCAAAGGTCAACATAATATTTCAGCCTCCATCACGCAACATTTTTGTTTATTATGGAGACTTTTCTTCCATATTCCAACTAAAAATGAAAGCATTTATTTGCAAACAAATTTGCAAACTGTACTATTTTTACAGCTCGAATGATCCACAGAAAATAAATCATTGTTTTTAGAAAATCCCATTTTATTCAGAAATGTTCAAAGTCTTTCCATTTGTTGTGCTGTGTTTTATTAAACCACTTCAACAAAAAATGCGAGCAGATCGTTTTATTTTGATACTTATAATAATCCGTCTTCATCGTCATTTAAATCTTAAAAAAAACCTCCAAAAAACCCCTGTTTTCCAGGATTGACAGGGTTTTTCCTTTTTAATTTTTTAAATATATATATTCCAAAATATGAGGAAAAAAATCCAATGACTTTAAAATGTCACCGAGTTTTGTATTTTAGACGAATGCTGTATTTATGACGCATTAGTTCCATTTTCACTCGATTTTTAGATGGAAACCTTTTTAGTTGTAACGCAATAATTGATCTAAAATGATAATGATAATAACAATAATAATAATACAAATGCATAAATAAGTAAAATAAAAAGACAAACTAACGAATAGATTGAAATTTAAAAAAATAAGAATAAACTTAATTTCACAGAATTTCCCAACAATTATAATAGTCATTCTTTTGGTTTGTTGCAGGTAACTTGTTTCTTTGACGGTACATTTTTGTTTGTTTGTTCGTTTGCTTATTGAATTTTTCCGCTAATGCCTATACATCAATTATGATTATTGAAAATCCAGTCGGTACTGTAATGGGCGTTTCCCAGCTGCGGTAGACAAGGAAATGCCTATGATCCATGCCAAAGATTTCAAAGAAAATATGTCGCATTGTATTATGGGATGTCAGTTTCCTTTTAAATTCTGTATATATAGACATCGGTGCCAATACAGAGGCACTTGCATCTCCGACTTCAATCTTGAAGTTTGTATTTGAGCTTTTTACATTTATTTGTGTTGTTCTATTATATTCGTTTTTGTAGAATGAAATGAACGATTATTATTGATGTTCTACTCAAAGAACACTTGCAAAACTCTTACTTATTTTTGTGTTTTTCCCTCCAGATATGAAGCTGTTTGTGCTGGTGTTCGGGACATACTTGTGCTTCCAAAGCCAAGTCAAGTCCGGTAAGTATTAACTCCATTATTATAAATGTATTTTGACTTAAATTTCATATTGTATATAATTTTGTACTTTTATTTTAATGGATTGTTTTTAGATTTTATGCACTTAAAAAATGGGTTGTTGAGTAAACATAAAACAATTTGTACATCAGTTGCACTTAACACGTTTATGTAAAATCAACAAGTTAAAACTAACAAATTATATTGTGTTAAAGCAACATGATATTCTTATGTTAATATGAATAATTCATTTGTCAGTCAGACACGAGGTTTTTTTTTTTGCTACTAGTGATTACATTTTTCATGTTGAGTGTATTTAATTATTTAATGTCAAATTGACATCACCAATTTGCATATAGCAGCTATAACTTATCTTGATAAAAGCAAATATATATATATATTTTTTATATATTTTTTAAAATTCTGTAATACCTAACAATAATAGATTTTTGGGTCTAAAATCATATAATTAATTTTCATATGGGTCATTCTGTCAAAAGAGTGGAAGTTGTTCATCGTAATCCATCAAAATTGAACGTCCTTTTTCATTCCATTTCAAGAATTTAGTAATATACACATTTACTAATTCAAAATCTGGTCAATCTCAGGCTACTTTATTTAATTTATTGCAACTTTTCAAAGTTTATAATCCTTGCATTGATTCTTACCAAAACTCAAATGACATTTTCAAAAGCATGTTTAAAAAAATATCAACCGCATGTTGTTTTCCCTTAGAAAAAGAGTTAATGTAGAAGAAGTGTGTGTGTGTGTGTGTGTGTGTGTGTGTGTGTGTGTGTGTGTGTGATCTTACAGTGTATTTACACTGGTAGTGTCATTACAAGGGCCAACTACATTATGAGACAACACACACCCACAACACACACTCTTCCAGTTCCTCCACTCAGGTCAGCGCTTCACACATCACTTACCAACAGGTTATTTCCCCAAACCATCCATCTTCTGAACAATCATGACCAATTTACTGTTACTACTTTTCTCATGTTGACGGGAAGCACGCAGCATAAGAATTTGACTGCATGTCATCAAGCCTGTGGGTGTGTTTTTTTTTTGTTTGTTTTTTTACTGTGGTAGGTGACAACAAATCCCTTGAATCTTGAAATACAGTCAAAAAATAACTTGTTCATGGAATGGAATAAAATTATGGAAATGATTTCCACCTAAATAAAATGGTCTAATATAGCAAGAAACTATTTTGTTGAGTGATCTAAATGTAAATATGTTGGATGAACATGATACATTTGTGTTACTGTTACTCTTATTACTAGGAGTAGGTCCAACTATAGGGTAAATGGAACATATTAGTATTATTTTTTTAAACTCCTGGTAAATGTACTGGGATAACATGTGTTTATGCAACTGTTACTCAGTTGCTAGAATGACATTCTTAGAGTCATTGATCCATATTAACAATGTACTCACTACTCAGTTTATTTAGATAGTATATATCAACTTTTGACAGAACTGGTTATACTGTTGTTTTAATCACATACTTAAATGCCTCTGTGTAACTCCCATAGAAGGGCACGAATTGCTGTTCCTACAGTCCTTACTCATGGTGCTGGTCTTAAACATCCAAAAACGAACACAAAACGGTCAATAATGATCATTAGACACATATAAACTAACATTTTAACAGTAACACATTAAACTCAACAACCCTAATGAACCTCTGCTAATAAAACACCACATATTTAACACAATCATCCAATACCCACAATGCAATGCAGCAAAAATGCCACAATATATTGGATCAACATGGTGTATTTGTGTTGCTGTTACTCCATTGGTTGGATTGAATCCAACTGTACTTTTTAAAAAAAATTTTAATTAACTGATAATACAGTAAATGTTTGATCAATGTTTAACCAAACGGTTACACGCATTAATGTAAAGCTATAGTTTCATAAAATAAATAATTTAGCATCCTTCTGTCACAGTTCCTTATGTTAAATGTTCCAGAACCATCAGGCTCCAAAGGTGTGTTTAAGCTCTTCCACCAATTAGGTTGAATACATAACCAATCAACACACCTATTCATGATGCATCCATTTTGAAACATCATGAGCGTCGACTTACTCATTCTGGTGTGAGTCATTATGCATTTGACTTGACTATTCTCTAACATACGTATTGGAATGGAATAATGAGGTTATTATGCCAGTGATTGATTCAAGAAAATGTAAATATTAAGACTGCATTTGTCCTAAAATTGGATATTTCTGTTATTTTTCAGAATTGTCACGGGATGTCATTGAAAGGGCCGTGCAGGCGGGCAAAGCAAATGTGGACGCTGCTTACATCTACTCGAGAAGAGCGTAAGTGCAAAAGAGCTGCTGTGCTAAGGAACATATCCCAGCAAAGAATTGTTTCCCCTTGTCATGGGAGCATAATTTTGACATTTTCCTCTCATATTTATGACTTGATAGGGGACATTTTTTTTCAGTGGTGGAACCAGGCTTCCACATATAAAGAGATATAATTATGCTGTTAAAAAGTCAAAACTGTGAGATAAACAATTATGAGATAAACAGTGGAAAAAGATAAACAGTTAAAATGAGAGTAATAACAATGAAATAATAAGTCATAATAATAAAATTAAGTCATATTATTTAGAAACAAGTTGAAATAAAAAGTAAAAAATATGAGATATAAATCATAATGATGAAATAAAATGTCATAATAATGATAAAAACTGTTGAAAATATGAGATAAAAATCATAATAATTGAATAAAAAGTCATACAAATTAGAAAAAAGTTTAAGATATGAGATAAAAAGTGATAATTATGCTCCCATTGCCAGGGGAAACACACATATAGGGGAGAGCAGGGACAATTGTAACACTTTTTGTTTGAGCAAGTGTAATTCAGTTGTTTGTGCTGGAGAGCTCAGATTTTGACATGTAATACCCATATTTGTCTGTTATAAAATACTTTCACTTGTACTTTTAATACACCATCACAGTTTAAGTCAATTATTGTCAACTACAAAGTGCTAATGTTGTTACAACCCATTCCAGTACTAGGGTAAGTTACTAGGGGATGGTTGTAACACTTAAATTGTTATATTTAAAAACAGATGCACACTAATAATTATATGAAAGAACTTTAATGAATTATAACGAAGGAACAAGATGAATCTATGAATAAAAAAAAATAATGACAAAAAATAACTAAAAAGTGCCAAGTTAAATACAACACAAACAAATACCATAAAATAAATCAATATATAAAACAATAAATAAATAATAAATAAAATAGTGATTGATGGAACAATCAACAAACCACTTTTGAACCTTTTGTTTAATCACAGGAAATTGTTGAACATCTACTTGTCTTTGTGGGTTTCAGAGGCTTCATGGGCCCAAAATCTACATTATTGACACCTGATCCACAGTTTCTTTGGCCGTTACAAGAATAAAATATCAACATTAGGGGACAGTTGTGCCACTTTTTAAGAACTTTTACAACTATTCCACAGCCAGGAAGCCATTAAAAAGCTAATCATTTTTAGCATTTAGCTTCAAAACTAGCACTAATGCAGGGGGGCTCAACCCTGGTCCTTGAGGTACTATCCTGCATGTTTTAGATGTATCCCTCCTCTAACACACCTGACTGTCATTATCAGGCTTCTGCAGAGCTTGATGAGAGGTTTATCATTTAAATCAGGTGTGTTGGAAGAGGGAAACATCTTAAACATGCAGGATATGACCAGGGTTGCAGACCCCTGCATTAGACGCAGTATTTGGTTAACATTCCCATGATACAGAACATAAGTGCTGTGGCCTCCTCGTTCTTTATTGTAGCTTATAGTAGGGTAGTCTTCTACTTCCCTGTGTGTTCATTGTGGAATTTGGAGCTTAAAGAATATGTCACTGTTGTCACGTTAGCGTCACATTGGCCCCTACCATAGTCCCTACTGCCCTGTGTAAATGCAAACTAAAAGGTTCCCTAGGAGCTATATAGTTCTTAGAACTGCTCTGTGGGAAAGTGCCTAATATATATGGTGGAAATTTTTACTTTCTTACCTGGAAAATAGTTTTTCTTCTCCAAAACAGAGCTTTTACTCTAAGAACATGCGGTTTCACCTGTGAGTTCACTTTGGAAGTGGACATCACCACAGCTCCTTCCTGATTGGTCAAACTGAGAGAGTTACAACTATCCCTGTTTTACAATTGTACCCGGTCTCCCCTACAGAGTCTCCCCAGTGAGATGTAATGCTAATACATTTGTTCTTTTTACATGACAGGAGTGTTGATCGTGTGAAGCGCAGTGACTTCACTCTCAAAGATATATACAGATTGGAGAAACAGCCCGTAGGACTCACAAGAGATGCAGTACGTTCAGCAGACTATTTCATTTCGTCCGTACAGTTCCTCAAAAGCTCCTTGACACATCGGCAGAGACGGTCTATCAACGCAACAGGTATGTGACCGGGTCATATCGCTTATCTACAAGAATGTGTGAGAATGTACTTGAGACATTTGTTCTGTGTCTCTACATTACTAGATCTTATCTCTGAGGATGATTTAAGAGTCATTGCAGAGCTGACAGGCTGCTCCCCACGTCATCGTGTACCATCTTGCACAGCACCATCCTTAGATACGTTCCGCAGTGCCAGCAGTGACTGTAACAACAAGTAAGTCCAGTGAAGAATTCAACACTGTAATAAAGTCTTGCATATAGGTTCCAAACATGCACTGCAAAAAGTGCATCTTTTTCTCATTTCTAGTCAAAATACCTCATCACTCTTGAAATAAGACATAAAAGCCTAAAGAGTTACTTTTCAGTGAAATATAACAACTTATTTTTGGGCAACATATCTTGAAAATCTTATTCCAAAAAAATTTTCCCAAGGTAATTTTCAATTGTTTTGTTGGCAGATCATAACTTTATTTTGCTTGTTCCAAGACTTTTTTTTTTTTTTTTTTTTTTTTAAACATTTTTATTTTACTTAATTTTTGCTGAATTCAAGCACACACATCTGCCAATGGAGCAAAGGAAAAGGATCTTGGGTCTCTTTAAATAAGGTTTTGTACATCTATTGTCTAAAAATACGTTCTTATATCTCATTGAAAAGTTACTCTTTAGGTGATTATGTCTTGTTTTAAGTGTAAGATTTTCTCCAGTGTAAGCACCATATTTTCCAGGGTGGCTGTGGCTCAGTTAGTAAAGTGGGTTGTCCAATAACCAAAGGTTCGGTAGTTTGACTTCTGCCACTGACTGCCCACATGTCAAAGCCTCTTTGGGCAAGACACTGAACCTTAAGTTGCTCCCAGTGGGGATAAGAAGCATGACTGTATGTATGGCAGCAGATGTCCACTGGTGTATAAGCGTGTGTGTGAATGGGTGAAAATGAGGAATTGTAAAGCGCTTTGGGCACCATGGGTACATAAAATGCACCCTATTCTATTCTATTCTATATAAGCTCAGTCCATTTACCATTTCTTTTCTTTTATGGAGTACCTGTACTTCTCCTTACATGTTTTTTTTTCTTTAAGTAAAAATACATGACATGGCTATATCTTTTCCCCTCAGAAACAACACTCGCTGGGGAGGTGCCAACATACCTTTCATTCGCTGGCTACCTGCTGAATATCAGGACAGGTTGTCTTTGCCACGAAGCTGGGACAGTGATCATAAAATCAATGACCACGTACTTCCATTGGTATTGTACCTCATTGTATCTCGTTAAACATTCTAATTACACCATCATTCAAATGCTAATACCTTGTTCTTCTGGTTCTTTATATGTTTATGTTTTACATCCTCTTCCTTCAGGTGAGACTAGTTTCCAACCAGATTCTGAACACCACTAACTCTGATGTGGAGGACGATCCCCTTTACACCCACCTGGTGACTATCTTTGGACAGTGGACTGATCATGACCTGACCTTTACCCCCCACTCTCCTGCCATCCGCTCATTCAATGATGGGATTGATTGTGACAAAACCTGCGAACGATCAGAGCCCTGCTTCCCCATCGAGGTCAGTATCATTATTGAAAACCTGCACAATCCCAATCCAATTAAATCTAATCCAATCCATTTTTATTTATAGACCACAAATTTAAACAACCACAAGGGTTACATAATACAATATAATAAAAAGCTAAAAACACAATAAAATGTAATGAACAAATAACCAAATAGACTGTCCACCCCAGATAAAATATCCGTGCACATAAAATCAACATCCTATAAGGTATAAAAAGCCAAGGAGAAGGGGTGGGGGCTGTAAAATCAGACAGTGAGGATGCCTGCCTAATGTACAGCGACAGCGCATTCCAAGGCTTTGGCGCCACAACAGAGAACACTCTGGTCCCCTCTGAGTTTCAGCCTCATTTTTGGAACCCTTAGGAGCAGCTGGTCAGCTAACCTGAGGGTTCAAATGGGTGCGTAGGGGAGGAGAAACATAAACAACCCATACAATCATACATACACATGCAAACAAACATATTCTACATTCTAAAATGCTCCTTGCCATCTTCACAGATACCAACAAAGGACTCCCACTTCAGTGATGAATCGCACAAGTGCATGCCCTTCTTCCGGTCAGCACCCGCTTGTGGCTCTGGTACGACAGGATACACATTTGGTAAAGCGACCGTCCGTGAGCAGATGAACTCCCTCAGTGCCTTCATCGATGTAGGGCAGGTGTACGGTGCTGATCCAATCAAAGCTCGCTTTCTCCGAGACTTTTCCACAGATGAGGGGCTTCTGAGAGTAAACCAAAATTACACGGATAATAATCGTGAACTCCTGCCCTTTGACGAGGGTCCAAACATGTGTGCCACCCGACACCGCATCACAAATGATAATGACACCCAGGAAGTGCCATGTTTTGTAGCCGGTAAGTAACAACAACAAGCTGATTTAATTTCTAAAGGGTCAAATACATCTGACTTCACATGTTCAGGCTGATTTTCCGACCATTCCTTTAACCCATAAACACTCAATGATACTTTTGTGGCAGATACCAAATCATATTTTCTCTAGAACATTTATTAAGTGATTTCTAATTTTTTTTTCAATTATTCTGCTCTATTTTTATATTGTTAAATATAAAAATTTTGTACTTTCCTATATTTAATTTGTTGATCATGCAGATGCTCATAAACTCTTAGATTAAAATTGAGAGAAAAAGGAAGAATAAATTACTTTTTTGTGCAATCTATCATTAACTGAACATAAAGCAAGAATGTCCATCCACTCACTTTAACTGATTGAGGCAGATTGTGGTCTACCCTCAACCTTATCCTGTTAAAAAATATTTTTTTCTTCTTCACTGTCTTTTAACCTATAAAGACCCAGTGATACTTTTGTGCTTGTTCTCAGATTAATTTTTCTTTCTATTTAACCTTTCTAAATCAATTTATCACCATTTATTATCATATTAACCTCTATATTATGTATTTTGCACTGAAAATCATGTCTTTTCCTATATTCCTATATATTAATTCATTCATTCATTAATTAATCTATCATCTATCATCTACTATCATCAAGTTTATTATATCAAAACAGAAAAAAGACAGAAAAAGTGAGTGAAGATATAATAAAGTGAACGTAAACCAACTGTCTCCATCCATGGTCATTGATTCAACTCTACTGGTTTTACTGGGGAATCAATTATGTAGAAGATGATGGTTACTACAGAGCCTTTGAATGTATAAATGGGTCATATCTGCTGATGATGAAAAGATGACAAATGTATTTTATTTTACATGTATTTGTGGGATTAGGGCATAAATAGTGATTTCATTTTTTATATCAGTAAATTATTTTGGTTGCCAGTGAATGTCTGGGTCCTTATGGGTTAATAATTATGTGTGTGAGTTTGAATCAAAGCTACTATTAACTACTGCTTTACCTGTCTGTTTGTTTTTTCACTTAGGTGATCTTCGTACCAATGAAAACATTGCACTTGCCTCTTTACACACATTACTCATGCGCGAACATAACCGTCTGGCACGAGCACTAGCGACTCTGAACCCACACTGGGATGGTGAGAGGCTGTACCAAGAGGCACGTAAAATCATGAGTGGATACTTCCAGGTAAGAGAGAAGCTTATCTGTTGCTTTATTTATAATCTGTTTCAAATATGTGTCTGTGGTTATCAACTGAAAAAAAAAGGGGTAGAGGTGTGAGTGTCATTTTTTTGATAGAAACATCAAGAACAGATTAATTAAAACATATAAGACTGATTTATTCTCAGACTCCAGTTAATGTAGTTGTGTCTTGTGCTGTGTCCTTCAGATCATTACATTCAGAGACTACCTGCCTCAGATCGTTGGTCCAGACGTCATGTCCAGTCAGTTGTCCTCCTATCCTGGTTATGATGAAGAAGTCAACCCCACCATTTCAAATGTGTTTGCAACAGCTGCCTTTCGGTTTGCTCACTTGATGGTTCAGCCTTTCATTTTCCGTCTCGATGACAAATATGAGGATCACCCAGATTACCCCTCCCAACTGTTGCATAAAACCTTCTTTGCACCATGGAGGATTGTCTTTGAAGGTATGGACAAAAACATGTGATTCTTTGTCTGAGAAAGTAAAAAGAAATAAGAACACAAATGTAATATGCATACAAAACCTGATTAAAATTTCTCTGTGTGATTTCTCAGGCGGTTTGGACCCAATTCTGAGGGGGCTTATAGGTCGCAAAGCCAAACTAAATACACAGGATCACATGATGCATGATGAACTCAGAAACAGGCTGTTTAAATTCTCTGCAGACGTGGCCCTAGACCTGGCAGCGTTGAACCTTCAGAGAGGCAGAGACCACGGTCTCCCTGGTATTTATAAAGTCTCTACGCAGGGATTTTGTGTCTCCATATTTGTCTTAAACATTACATTAGACTTAATTGATGCTCCTTTTTAGGCTACAACAAATGGCGGAAGTTTTGTGGACTTTCACAACCAAGAAATCTGAATCAACTAGCTAAGGTGATGAAGAACCGCAAGCTGGCGAGGGAACTACTCAACCTGTATGGTACACCTGACAATATCGATGTGTGGCTGGGAGGAGTAGCTGAGCCATTTGTCAAAGGAGGAAGAGTGGGACCCCTGTTTGCCTGCCTGATTGCAACTCAATTCCAGAAAATTCGCCAAGGAGATCGGTACGACACATGGAAGCTAATCCCAATATCTCTGTTGAGAGATATTTACTACTAATGCTCAAACAAATATTACATTTTGAGTGTTAAACTATTCATTTCAGGCTCTGGTGGGAGAAAGATGGAGTCTTTACACCAGCGCAAAGGGAATCCCTCAAAGAAACATCACTCGCCCGCATCATCTGCGACAACACTGGCATCAGTGAACTACCAGAGAAGCCTTTCCAATACCGACCCAGAGGAAGTGGCTATGCTGAGTGTGACGAAATCTCTGTCTTTGACCTCAGTCCATGGAAGGAAGGTGGTAAGTTGATGAGTTCAGCCCTGTATGATATATTTGACTGTTGAAAATGACGGCCATTTTTTAATTTACTGATTTGTTTCCCTTTAGGTAATTCACAACGAGGCCCTCGTGGTCTTCCAGGACCAAGAGGTAAATCCAGTATTTATGTATTTAAGAATAAGAATAAGAATAATTCAATATGAACCTCCTGACATTCAGAGGAAATTAAGTATTGTAGTTAAAAGGATCATCTTGCAGCATTTTTTAAATGCTTTATTTATTTATCTATTTATTCATTTATTTATCTATTATCAAATGTCACTTGTAGTGGACATTGGGGCTTCTTTGATATTGAATTAATCTTCAAATGGATTTTAAAAAAAAAGAAACCAAAAAACATAAATATACAAAGAACATACATTTGGATTATATATATATATATATATATATATATATATATATATATATATATATAATTTTATCCTCCTGAAACCCAGGAAAGTATAAATTTTGACTTATTTTTATAATACATAATTGCCTTTTTTAGAAATTGTACAATGCAATGGTGTTATTTTTTTTCTTTTTAATAAAAAAAAATTCTGTAATGTCCTTTCCTGTGGACAACATTTTTTAGTTTTCTTCAATAAAGCTGTGAAAGTCTTGTCTCCAAAAGAGGACTCAGGGTCTCAGGAGGATAAGATTTGAAAATATTGCTGTTGATATAATAGTTTTTATGTATTTTATCATGTAGGACCCAAAGGAGAACAAGGCCCTCCAGGACCAGCTGGTACTGTTCCTAAAGTTGCTTTCTATGTGGAACTGGGAAACAACCGTCTCACATCTCAACGCCCCATTGTCTTCCAGAAGGTCATCTACAATAACCAGAATAGCTATGACTTTAGAAAGGGTTATTTTAATTGTCCCATCTCAGGTGTGTATGAGTTCCATGTTAGTGGGAGTATTCATGGTAATTCTGCTAAGATTGATGTAATGCGTAATGCGGACAGAATTTACCATGTATACACCACAAGACAGAATGGTTACTTCCATGTCAGTGGGACTGTACTAACTAGACTGAACAAGGGAGACAAGGTGTATGTGGTGGCTGTTGAAGGTGCCAGTGGTTTGACTAAATACACCTCTTTCTCAGGAACCTTACTTTTCACTGAAAACTAAATACCATGTTTCTGCTGCTGCCGAGTCACAGAACATACTTGAACCATTATAAATAATGATTGATTAAATACAGTCTTCATGCTATGTTATGGGAAATGCAAAGTTTTACACCAGTCAAACTTTTCTGAGTGCAATCACATACTATACAGTAATGTTTTAGACTCATGAATGTCTGAGTGAATAAGCTCCAACTGAACCATTTTTGGGGGCAAAATGATGGACAAACTAAGATAAGAATTATGAATATTTATAAGCCTGTGGCATTATTTGATTTTGATTTCTTCAAAAACTTGCACAATTTGAAGTGATGCTAACAATGCAATTAATGCTACAAATGGGTGAGTAGCTATATTTATATTTAAAACAAAATAATCTTTTGTCTTTTTTAAATTGTCTCTTTTACAACTCTTGTTACATTTCATAACCATATAATCTGTTTTTATGCTAAATTAATCTTTTGTGTCTTTTTAAGGTGTTTGCTTTGAAAAACCCATCTCAGGTGTCTTTGAGTTCTAAGTTAATGGGAGTGTTCATGGTAGTTCTGCTAAGATCTGTGAAAATGTAAAATCTATTAATTTATCAATCAGTTAAAGTTACATAGCCTGGTTTGTCTTGTCAGAATGAAGGACATTTGAATTGTTTTTTGGTGACTTTAAGAAATAAAATATGTCCGTAAATTAACCTTTGCCTCACTGTTCAATAATTCTGATTATTCATCATAAAACGACCTGACACTGTCTCTGAAAACAGCAACTCTCAAACAAACCAGCAGATGGTGCCAACAACTAATAATAATGTTCAGAATGCTAGTCTGATGGTCACAAACCCCAACTATACTTTACAAATATTCTATTAAAGCAAAGAGACATGTGCTAGTATAAAAAGTGGGTTTTCCTGTAAAGTGATTATATTTACTATTAACTATATAGAAACCTTTTTTTTCTTTAGTTGGTATGTTACCTCTTCTCAAATCCTAGTAATGTTTCCAGAAAAGATGAGAGTTTGTAGGATTTAGTATTTGAAGCTCTCCACAAACATAGCACAATAAGTTTCTTAGATATTTTTGATTGGCTACAAATGACAACTACAAAAAGAAAATAAAAAATCCACAGAGGGGTAAATGAAATCTCAGTTGCAGTTGTTTAATGCAAAATAAATAAATAAATAAAATGTTGGATTCCTGCCAAGAGATTCAGTTATCATCCTCATATCTTTATCAACATCATATCAATGAACTGAAAGCAAAAAGACAAGAGCCCCAGTGTGTGGGGGAAAAAAAATCTCCTTAATATATTTGCTTATTATTTTCATGTGTTAGACATATGACAGCAAACAGACTTCTGTTTTAACACAGGCGTATGCTTAGTTGGTAATGTTAATTTATTTAATATCACTTATATTATTATCACAATAGTCAGATTCCATGTGACAACTCTAAATAAGTGGTGGAAACAATAATGTCAGTGGAGGATACATGCAAATAATGTTTGCAAACAAAGCAGATGCAGTTTGTAAGGTCAAAATTGTTGTACACTGTCTGAAAACATAGAGTTAAAAACAACATCAATGATAATAATAATAATAATAATGATGATGATGATGATGATGATAATGAACAATTTAGCTGATGAACCAGCCACAGTCGCAGATGATGGTTTTAGATGTTAAGAAACAACCACTTTAATTCCTAATACTCCCATGATCATGTGGTATTTTAATGACAGTTTTCAAAACACACGATGGACATAACAGATTGAGCATGAAACAATTGTCCATATATGTATGTTTACTTAAATAATTAAGCAAAAAAGAAAAAAGCAATATATGTGAATCGATAGGAGATGTGGTAGGTCGCAGTAGCTCCGTTGTTTTCTGCAAAAGAGAGGAGGGACGAGAACCAGCTGCTGCGTCTCCAGCAACCCCCCCCCCCCCACACACACACACACACACACACACACCTCCCCCAGCCTCCTCCTTCCCTGCACGCGCGCGCGCACACATACACTTACACACATACACACATTGGCCACGCCCCTCCTGACCTCCGTGGACACAGTGCCATCCACAGAGAGTGGCTGTGCGCGTCCCATGGGAGCAGGGGAATGCTGGAGAGGACGAGCGGCACACGATACCCCATTGTTTGGTTTAGCAGTCACTGATTCCCCCCCTCACCTCCTCCCCAAAACACACGGGCTGACCGTCTCAGCGGGTTAAACTGATTAGAAAGACGTTTGTGGTTTGACTAATCCCCCATTTTCGCCCCTTCTCTCTCCGCTTCACCAAATTAGAAAAGCCACACATTTAGCCGGCAGGTCCTGTGGGGTGTGATGATCAGGATGGAGCCTCTCGCACCTGTGGGACTGAAGTTTGCACAAGTTCAACAAATGGATTAAAACACAATATCCACTATATGTCCTGATGAGCACATGGACAACACTGGTCCCTATAGTGAGTAAGTAGAGTTTACTGCCATGTGTGCAAGTTACAAACAAGTACATTGGAATTAGTGTGCATTATTATAACTTCAAAAAAAGCTGATTGACATAAAATTCTCATTTTGTTTGAGTGTTTGTGTGTATTGCCTGAAAGTCTGATAAAGGCAATAAAGTAAAAAAAAAACAAAAACAACAACAAATATTGGCTAAAATGGACAAGTATTCTAAAATATGTGACATTCCAATTGGACAACACCTTACTATGCTCTTGAAAAATACATGTATACCTCATCATCTGTGTGTCTCACCAACATGTGTAAATTTGTTTTCCAGGAAAACATGCATAAATGTCAATGTAAATAATAAACATATTAAATTTTTCAGATGCATGTATATATGTTGGGATACGAATGTGAGGACATTTGGGTAGAAGAGCAGTTCAGGCTTATATTTGTATAATTGTAGATGGATATATGTCCTCACTTACATGTACAGTAAGAGTGAAATGAAAATGATCTGATGTAATCAAAGAATAGATTTATATGATCTGACATGGACTTGAAACAGGACAATATGTAGACTAACTCATTCCTGATGTGTTAATATTGTGACTAATTGACTCATTTTGAGATAGCTGTGTTTTAAGTTTTAATACAGACCTGTCTGTGCATGTAAGTATGTATAAATATGTGTATATATATATGTGTGTGTGTGTGTGTGTGTGTGTGTGTGTGTATTAATATGTCTGTATATTTTGGTTTTAATGTCTGATGGTTAAAAAAAATGCAAAACCCATTTAAAAAATAAAGTAAAAAAAAAAAATCTCCTTTTCAAGACTGTCCTGGCCAACACAGCAGCAGCCCAAGTTACACAAAATGGAAATCACAGCCATACATCCACAATAATATGCAGAAAAAAACTGATAAAAGCATCATTATAAAAACATTGTTATTTTAAAAGGTGAGGTTATCTTTGAGAATCAGTTCACAAAAAATAAAATCAAAACAAAAACACAGAGAGAGCAAGTACAGTGAGTTTACATTATTTAAATGTAAAAGATAGCTAAAAAGATAAAAAATAAAAATAAAACTGTGCAGTGTAAGACATAGGAGTTAAAAAGCTGTATAACAGTAGCAATAAAAAAAAAATAAGTAAAATTAATATTGCACACAGTGTTATGACAAAGTTGTGTCCATCGATGGACAAGTGATGGTTGTTTATGAGGATGGGCAAAGGGGGTGTAGTGCTGTCTCTATACAGTATACTGTAGGGTCTTCACTTATTAAACCACAAACTGACTATAAATTACTGAAGAAGTGAATATGAACCACAAAACATCAAGCGCAGCATCGATAAATGTAGATCTGAACAGCAAATTGCTCAATATTTTCCACAGAGAAGCCTTTATTCACTTCTGCTGATACTGAAAGCAACATATAAACTGAAAGTATATACAGTATGTATTGTCAAACTAACAATTACAAATACATTTATTCCAGCTTTTGTTCACTAGAAGTGATTTGAAGCTGTTGGATCAATTTATAAATGATGTTAGTTAAATATAAGGTCATACAGTAAAGTTATCTTCTCTTTTATGCTTTTAACTAACTAAATTCAATGATGTGGAACCTGTTGAAAAGGAAAAAAAATGTTAAGTCAATGATCCATTTTTAGTGTATGTGTAAAACACCCCACTGAAGAAAAAAAGTAGTAAAAAAAATGTAGCATGTCTGACTCACTAATAAAGAGAAATTAAGTAAAAAAAAAAATGCTGATACTCATTAAGTAATTTATGAGAAGATGGATTTTACGCAGAAATGTTAATCTCAGAACTACAAAATATACTTTAAAACACTGACTGCACATGACAGTATGTTCACTTTTAAGATTATCTCCATGACATTTATAAATCTATCACAACAAAAACACAAGGCAGACCCACCCCCTCCATAAATGACGTAAATTAATGACAGGTTTCACTTTCGTTTCTGCCAGGGGCGGTCCTGAAAGACTAAAATAACCCCCTTCCCCTCCACCAATCACCACCAAAACTGAATAGTTTGTTCCTTGTGTCAGTATCAACATTTCCTGATATATTTTTTTTTTTATTTAAATACACCCAGAACTGTTTAAGTTATCTTGCTAACTGGCAGACAGACAGACACATGCTGGCAAAAAGATAAGATAGCAGAGGTAGACAAACCAGTATAGTAACACTTTATCACATTGAAAACATCAACTAAACAAAAATGCTGTCATTTGTTTTCCAAGTCATTTAATTAAAGCAGCGGTGTCAAAGTCATTTTAGTTCATTTCCACATTCAGCCCAATATGATCTGAAAAGGACCAGACCAATAAAATAATAACAGTAAAAAATAGTCAAATTACATTATACATCTATGATGTTTCCCTCAAAATGTGAATAACATCAACAACTTGACATGTCTTAAGAAACACAAGTGTAATTTTAACCATTTTCTGCCTCAGTCTCAGTTTGTCATCTGAACAACTTACATTTAAATGACAAATACACTAAACATTTAGTAACAGGCAGAATATTTGTAAAATGACACTTTTCTTCAGATATTTCAGCTGCTTCATATTTGTTCAGGTATTTATTCAGACTTTTATAACAGGATGGTTTGTTAATATAAAGATTTTCAAGTAATTAGATATTTTGACATTAAAATCTGCAGTTTTCATTATTTATAGGTAATTATGATTATAACTGTTCAGACTCAGTTATCATGTATGTACTGTACAAACTGAATTCAAATCATTTTACACCATATATTCATTGTTATTCATCCTACAGGCCAGATTGGACTCTTTGGCGGGCTGGATTTCGCCCCCGGACCTTATGTTTGACACCTGTGAATTAAAGTATGTCAGATTTAACACACTGAAATCTCTGGTAATTTGAAAAAACAAAACAAAAAACACAACAACAACAACAACAACTGTATGCAATAATCAATAAGCCTGAACAGGTACACAATAAATTTTGCAGTGTTAAATCAACACTTAGAGAGTTTATTTAACTTCTTCTAGAGTGTATTTGGTCCCATTGTCTCCAAATTAACACTGCAAAATCTACAGTGTACTGAGCTATAAACTTTACGTTCTTTATGGTGACACTTGTTTTATTTGCATGAGTCAGCCTAAATAAACACATAAAAGAATTAGAAATGTTCAGATAATAGAAAAAGACACTTGGACTGTTTTACTCTTTGATGAGACTGTGGGAATATCAGGCTCTGTTTAACTACTGTATGCGTTTAATGACTCATTATGTCAACTGAAAGTGTGTTTGATGTCTCAGATGACTGATGTGCCTAGAGTATGATACTCAGCTTTTAATGATGTGTATAAAAACTGCTCAACTATTGCTTGAGTAAAAGCTTGGGTAGATCATGCGTGTCCTCCCCTGCACTACATTTGGCAATATTTTAAATTTTCCTCTTTAAATTATTGTGTAAAATGTACCAGTGTGATACAAAAACTGGCTGAATTTGTTAGATGGATTTTCCTTTACATTTAAGAATTAAGGACACATAGAGAAGCAGCAGTGTTAATCAGGAGACTGTAACGTCAGGAAGTTTTACCAGAAGTGATGGAATTTTATTTCAGTGTTTGTGTCATCCTGTATAGATGTTTCATGGTTTTGGGTTGAGCTGTCAATCATGCAATGGGACGTGTGTAAGGGAAACGCGACAGGGCGGAGACTCAGCAGCAGGATTCCCCAAGACTGCGCTCATAATTGGGGGAACATCTGACTTTGTCCCGCGCTGGCAGATGGTGGATTGAGGCGGGATCCAAGGGGGGAGATTTACATTCATTGTCCAGGCGCACAAACTCCACATGCAGACAATAGTCTTGGTAAGGGGTAAGAAACCAGGACTGAATAAAACTTTCCTTTTCAACGCCGCGCGTACAGAAGCGGAAATTAATTTGTCTGCAAAAAAAAAAAAAAAAAATCGAAAATCCCCAGAAAATTAAACTTTTTTTTTCCTTAAATCAAAACATTAATCACAAAAAATATTCTAATAAAAATAGAATCTATGTGAGAATGTTGACGTTTTTTTCACATTTTTTATTTTAAAAAATGCATATAGTTTTATGGGCCTGCAAAACCATGAACAAATAAACAAACAAACTTTGTAATTGTGTTTATTTTAGCATATGTTTGTTAATGTTTAGAAATAAATATAATAACACTACAATTTTTCCAAATATTAGTCAGTTTGGATTTGATCAGTCTGTCTGTTGTATTGATTAAAAGCTCATTTTGGCTCCTGTCAGGCTGAGGTCCAAACGCCAATCAGAGCGCAGCACCGTCCGCTGCTGGCGGAGATTGATGGACCAACCAGACAGCCATTGTTGAGGCTGACACTGATGCGATGCCTCCTCAGCGGAATCACTGCGTTCAAAGGAGCAGACGGTCGAGCTGCTGAATACACGCCTGTCGAGAGCGCACTTGTGTTACATTTTGACTTGAATGAATAGACCAAACAGGATTTGCAGTAGAAAATATTCAGACCAGTGTAGCTCTGAACAGATATAGGGAACATTTACACCAAGATATTAACAAGTGGATTTAAGTAAAAATGAATTCATCTCACATTAAATATTTAGTGATACATAGCCAACAGATGTGTTTGTGTTTTTGCACGACAAAAAAACTCTAAAACTCGCACTTTTTCTGAACAGTGTTTATTATAACCCCTCTCCCCCTCAGCCCATCACACAAAGGGGGACTTTTCAGTTCACTTTCTCAAAAATAGCTTTGACAATATAAGGATTTCTGTCCCTCACAAAAAGCTTTATTGTTGTGAAACTTTGGTATCATTACACATTTTGAACTTCATGTACGAAAACTTTGCAGGGAGTCACTGACTGGATGCTGAATCTGGCAATTGTCCAAACAAGGGATGCACTTTACACCAATGAGAGCATCCATTTCAATAATCGGTCCCCCATATGGCACTAAGGCCCCTCCTCCACACTCTATCCCGGCAGAGGGTCTCATTCATGCTGCAAGACAGCGGTTCACTGCAAGCCTCCCGGCCCTCGGATCAACTGTTCTGATCTGATCTGGCCTTTTGACAAAGGAAGACTTTTTTACAAAGACACATATTGAAGAATATTCTGAATAAGACCAGCCGCGGAGTTTGAGCAGGTGATCTTTTGCGCTCTCACCGATGCTGGAGATTTGCGCTTGGACAATGTTTGCAATAAGGGAGATATATTTATTACTATCATCTCAGTCTTGAAAGAGAGTCTGGGTGGATTTTTCCAAAGACATCTTCTACAAAAACACACAGCACTATTGATTTTAAAAATTATATATATCTTTGTAAAAGCTGTGGTGTCTTGTGGCGCTCTGGAGGAGCGCAGCGCTTTGGGTTGGACCTGCTGTTGTTTGGCAAAGTGCTTTAGTTCTTCAAGTAATCTTTTCTTATCTGAAAACAAAAAAAAAAAAAACAACTTTTGAAAATAGATCATAACGAGGCTTAAATGTTTGGGATCCAGGAGCATCTGATACGAGAAGCGAGCGGATTAAAGGAGAGAAGTCTCGGAGAGGAGATGGATCCAGTCCGGTCCTGGGTGCGTAATGTCGGGGTTGTAGATGCGAACGTTGCTGCGCAAAGGTACAGTACGAAACACTTCTTTTCACATTTCTGTCTCACCAGTTGCAGTCTTTATGTGTCTATATGTAGTGTTTTTCATCAGTTGTGTCCAGTTAAGAACCTGTCAAATTGCGAAACAATTGGCACAGCATTCGGTCCAGAGTTAGAACAGTCTCTATTCAGTCCCGAACTACTTGTTGCGAATGATGACATTGTTCCCCTGCACAAATGTTATTTCTAAACATATTAAAGTTGGTGAATTTATACAGTAATTAATTATATTCTTTTTTAAAGCAAGTAATAGCGGAAAAATGTTGGTGTGGTTGGGTGTTATTGGCAAGACTGTCAACAATGAAAATGTATTGATAAGGATTCAATTTGTCTGTTCTGATGGGAAAAAATATAGAACTCCCCACAACACCACCACTGTCATTATATATCAAAATATAGACCATTTATCTAAGCTTTCACCAAGATGAGTTCTGACAAAATGTAGGATTTTAGAAGCATCATATTTTTGTTTGGTTACAGATTTTAACTAATATAACTTTGATCCGAAAAATAATCCTAAACTATTTCATCATTATTTGTCAAGTTCATTAATGCTGTAAAGGGCCAATTCATGTCTTTCAGAGTGTTATTTCTTCTCGCCTCTGATTGCGTACAAACTTTCCAAAATATTTTATCGCATTTTAGTTAAATTAAACACCATGTAGAATTTCATTAACAATGTGCATGACATAAACACAGGGGAATTATTAAGATAAATCCGAAATATGTCATTTATATTTCATTTTAATTTAGAACAAAAGAAGAAGCACAAAAGTCATCAGAAAATCACGAGACTTTTTTTTTTTTTAACTTAAAAATACAAATAATATTTAGTTGCACAAACGCTACCATGGTTAAGAAAAGAAAGTGTTCCGTTTTGAATTTTTTGTTTTATAGGATCTACAGTTTGGAATGCATTAATTTTTAATTTTTATTTTAATAAATTGTTAATACTGTGCAGAGCTGGGGATTTATGTCCTGTATTTGGGCTGATTTCTAACGAACGTCTGTCTATGTCTTCCATTAAATGTTATATATATATATATATATATATATATATATATATATATATATATATATATATATATATATATATATATATATATATATATATATATATATATATATATATATATATATATATATATATATATATATATATATAAATAGTTTTTCTGCAGAAAATTTTTTTCAATGTACATAATGCATTCATCTTTTAGGTATACTTTCGACCCACCCCCCCTGATTTTCTTTTCTTTTTTTCATTACTTTAAATAATAGGTGAACATCCCAAAGAATATTGGCCTATGTTCAGAAATATACAAAACATAAAATCAGAATTTTATTATTATGTTTTCAATATTGTAAGGATTGTCCACATATAAATAACTTGAAAGGATGATACTTGAGATTGAAGTTAAAGTGCAAATTATATTAATCAAATAATTTTCTTGTTTAAATCTTCAGCATGTCACTAAAGAATTAGGCTAGTGATAAAAAAATAAAGCAAATTATTTTAGATGTGCATTGAGTTTGATTTCACGAGCAGGAGACAAGACAACCCACTCCGAACAAAATGAGTTTAATGTTTTCATATGACTGAAGCATGAAGAAGATTTGATTTGATAATAACCCATACATTTAATAGAAGAAATAGTCTAAAACATAATATTAATGTCTCTTCCTGTTTTGTCCTCAGTGGAGTGGCTCTGTCAAGAGCTCACTTTGAGAAGCAGCCGCCCTCCAATCTCCGCAAGTCCAACTTTTTCCACTTTGTCCTGGCACTGTATGACAGACACGGCCAACCTGTGGAGGTGGAGAGGACTGCCTTTGTGGACTTTGTTGAGCATGAAAAGGTGTGTGTGCCCATCCTAATAAATACTTAAGGATGCTTCCAAGTCTTTTTCCTTTTCCTTTTTTACTTAAATTCCTTAGACTTAAGCAATATCTGTTAGAAAGTATGTGAACACCCAACATGATACTTTTAGAACATACTGTATTAAAACTAAACCAGGTGCTCACTTGATCTCCCCCATCCGCAGAAAAGCCAAGCATATCGAACAGCTGACGGGTACATGTTTACACAAGCTTTACCCTCAATGAGCTGATGATGTGGGATTGAAAAAGAATATCTAATGACTAATTAGCAGCTTGCCTCATTAGGAGGACATCACTACTTTTTTAAAATGCAAATTATGCTCGCTTCTGTTAAGTTATACAGTGAACTAATCATCAAAGTCTCTTTTCCTTCATGCCCCCACTCCCATACTCGAAATAGTGCTGTGGGGGGAGTTGAATTCCTCAGGTTGGACAAGACCAAAATAAGAAAGGGCTGCAGTGATGAGTTGAGACTGTGTGACAGAGTTACAAAGAGACTGAGAGGGTAGACTGCCTGAAGTTGGAGCCGTATGCCCAGTGTTGATGGATGTTTTTGCCTGGTGGTGAGGAGAGCTTCAAACTCCTAAACTGGTAACAGTTATCCCCTGTGAGAACAGCAAGAGGACACAGTCCTGTCAACTGAAGTTCAAAGATAGTTTTACCATGAATGTCAGGGAGGGGGCAGGCAGCGGTGTTAATGCTGAGGCTGAAAGCTGTCAGTGTGTTCCCCTCTGTGCCACACAGGCCAGAGTGGAGTAATATGACGGCTGTGGAGGAGTTCATTTTCTGCATGGTTACCCTGGCATCTGTTTTTGCTTTGTAATTATGCAGAGGTAGAGTGATGGCATGGCAAAATAAATGTTCCTCTGTGTATATTTACAAAACTTATGAAGCCAGGCATCTATCTCTGATATAAAGTCTCAATCTCTCTTCTGATATTAAGTTTTGCGCACCGTTACTCTCTAACTTATCTTCATGCATCTTAATTTCTTGGCTTCGTTTCTTCTCTTTACAAGTGCCTGCTTTTTCCAGTTTCTTTACTCCTTCAACCTCCTCGTTCTCTCTCCCTCTTTTTCTTGCTCTCGTCTCTGTGATGCCAGCCTCCTGGGTTATTGGACCAGAGAGCATTCCTTTGAGACCACTTAGAAAGACCAGTAGAGGTAGAGAAAGAGAAAGAAAGAGGGAACAAGAGACAGGGGAGAGAGAAGGAAGAAGAGAGAGGGTAGTGGAGGGCCTGGGGGAAAGAGGGATAGCGGAAAGGAAGTTTTTCTGTCAAGGTCGACTGCTGCTCAGTCTCACATACAGTACTTTCCACTCCCTGAAACACACTTTGAACACACACGTGCGTGCACATACAGCATAACTATGCCTATATAGTACCTTGTTGCAAAGTGGACTGCTGAATTTGATCTCAAGGTTTTAGGAGTTTGTGTTAGACATGATACTTCAACCTCTACAAAGAACATCCGCCACAAGGTTAAGCACTGAGCTTATGGGCACAACACAGGGTCCCTCAAGGGCTTTGAGCCTACAACCCTCTGATCTCACTGCTGCTCCCAGGGACGGGCAAGCTGCAGGATTAGGAAAGACTCACTGTGCTTAACGCTGCATGGTGATGCTCAGCTGTACTAATCTGGCCCTATTATACTCAACTGTATGTCCTGCGTTTGCCTCTCTGTCTGTCTTCTGTATTTTTACAAGGAGCAGACAGGAGAAAAGACCAACAATGGAACACACTACAAGCTACAGCTGCTCTACAGCAACGGTGCGTATTAAACTACTATACTATTGTCTGTTTTCATTCCTGATCATTTAGGCGGGACTGTGAAGTCAAAGTTAAACAAGTCTTTCTGTCCTTTCCACTCTGAATACTGTTAACATATGGCACAAAAAAATAAAAGATGAGTTTGAAAGGTTACCTATGACCCCAGTGTGTTCTAACATGACATGCACCTTCTCATTGCACATCAAACTTCAATATCCTCCTGTCATACCCCACACATCCTCCTCAGAGTTAAATTACCCTTCTCTCATCATCTAAACACCGACTTTTTACTATTCAACGTTCAGCTCAGCAAGAAGCCACTTCTGCACCCATGTATAGGGAAATGAGGTACATGTTGCCAGCCCGCTCCTCCTCATCTCTTCCCCTCTACTCCTCTAACCCCCCATGGTGTTTCTACATCAGATCCAGGATACACAGAGAAATTTGGTTCCCATGAGCCACTGCTGCCCCTGCTCTGCCATCGCAGTGGCACCCATGGGAGAAAAGATAAAAGACATGTTCCAGAGCATCCCCCTCACACACACACACACACACACATATGTACATACAAGCACACCAAAAGCACTTCCTCTACATACCCTCCTCTCATCCCCGCCCCCCAGGCAATATCAAAGGGTTCTCAATCGAGACTTTGATGAGAGGAACACATTTTATAAAGCAATACTCTCCGAAGTATCCAAAGTAGTGAAAATCCTCGGGTAATACGCTGTTTTCTGAAGAATCAGTTCATTACAAGTCTCTTCCTCCTCTTCCCTTCCTGCAGATGATGTGAGGGATCGAGAGGTTCAGGTGTTTCTAAAAAACATACTCAGAGACACAACTGATCACACTGAAGCAAGAGATAACTTGGCATGTCACCCAAACCCTTCATATTTTTTGTGTATGCAACTGTCAGGGAAACAAGGGAATAAATCAGAAGTCAACACTGAAATAGCCCCAACAAAAAAAGCTTGACAAACCGTGAGAATGTGGTTGTAAATTCTGGCCTTGGAGTAGGACATGACTAATAATCATCAAACATCAAATAACTCTCAATCCCCTCAGAAACCATCAGAGAGAAAATTCGAAGTGCATGCCAATCTTATTTCTCCATGTTGTCTGGACACAGTTCAATGCATTTTCTGTGCTCTTGTCCAGAGTTAGAAATAATGATTAGTGGCATGAATCTTTCCATTTCATCTCATTTTATTTATTTTTTTCATTTCTTTCAACCACAGCACCACACATTTTCTTATTAAATAGTTATAAGTGATTGAGAAGTTTAAGCGCACATTCAAAAGAACAGATCTGGAGTGAACTTTATTGTCAAGTTATTTTATTTCAGAGTAGACTGAAATGACACTACTGAGAATCAGCATAAAATCAATGAAATAAAAAATGTTTATTTTTTCAGTTTTTTCAGTTTGCTAAAATGTCTTCCTTTCTTTCTGCAGGCGTGCGCACAGAGCAGGATCTTTATGCACGACTTATTGACTCTGTCACTAAACAGGTTGGTAAATGTAGTCTCTATCTATGTAAACATGAGATTGAAATTACTCTACATTAATAATATGTTTCTCTTCTCCTTATTTTCCCTCGCTTAGCCCATATCATATGAAGGACAAAACAAGAATCCAGAAATGTGCAGAGTGCTACTCACACACGAAGTTATGTGCAGGTCAGTCACGTACATACAAATCCAAACACACACACACACACACACATGCTGATTCAAGCCTTCACCCACAGGGATGAAATCCAAATATCCATTACTCTCCATCACTCTGCTTTGTCTCAGTCAGTTTGAAATGTGGTTTTGGGACGACGCTTGGGGCTCTATGTTATGAAAAAGTAGACTGTGGTTGAACTGTAAGTCTAGCCTGTCTGTCATCATCCTTGTTACAGTGGTCATCCCCTGCTGCTTTCTGCTGTAACGCAGCATGTCCCTGGCCAGCTCCTGTTTCTTCCTGGAGCCCCACTTTGGCCTAAAGTTTTGCCGCTAGACTTCAGCTGACAGCATCAGACACAGTTCAAATTCTGCATGTCAAAATCCAACTTCAGCACTTATGTTTAGCAAAGACACAAACTTGGTCTGTGTCTGAACATGTGATGTTATTGAAACAGCCGGAGACAGGAAGTATCATTTTATCCCATAGCTTCATAGTGCGAGTGGCCAGTGGTTTGGAATATTGAAGTTCATTTGGTGAATATAGAAATAGGTGTACACAGGGAGTTTAATGCAGAAGAAGATAGAGAGAGTGGTCTGGAAGTGGGGCAGTGACCCAGGATTAGAGGGCAGCAGGGGGAAGGATAGGGGGCTGGGACATAGGGAGAGAGTCTAAGACGAAGTGGGCTTCACCATTGTGTAGCCAGCAGATGCCCGAATGTGACTCACAGCTGGCTAATAACAGAGCCGAAGAGGCAGAGGGCAAGCGTCACAGCTGGGGAGTGAAGCCGTCTGACAGGGGGGTGGAGGGGGGCAGGGCAGGGCCAAGCTGGGACACGAGAGGGGTAAGGCGAGGTGTAGGGGTGGCAGATGGTTAGGGGTGGGGGCACTTTTGTTATGCAGTGAAGGGGACTTGGAGGGGGGAGTGGGTGGGGGGGGGTGCTGGGTGGCCAGCAGGCTCCTCGGACAGGACTGCTGACGAATGGTAGGATGTTGTGGGATAGTGAGTGTGTGTGTGTGTGCGCGTGTGTGTGTGTGTGCAGTGAGGCTGCATGGGGGTTGAGTTTGATTTCGAAATCAATGTGACAGATTGCCTGGCTGGCTTTTCACTTTTGAATGGTCTCTCACTGTTTGTAGGGTGTGTTGTTGTACCTTTTCTTCCTCTTTTATTCTTTTGTCTATTCTTCCCCTCCCCTCTCATGCCTTCTTTGTGTGTTCCTGGATCTTGGCCGACTGTGGGGCAGAGTTGTCGGGGCCTGTGGAGGTGGATGGCCCCTTCTGTTTGATTAGGGTTTTTTTTTCCTTCTTCTACTGACTTTTTCCCCTTGTGTTTTCTGTCTCTTCAACTGTCCACTCAGCCGTTGTTGTGAAAAAAAGAGTTGCGGAAACAGAAATGAGACACCGTCTGACCCAGTCATCATTGACAGGTAAGGAGACAAATCACATTCTAAACTATTTTGTTAAATCAAACATGTGTAAGGTTTTTTGTCATTCATTGTGTGAATATGCACTGACACACACACACACACACACACACACACACACACATGGATGATGATCTGAAGCAAAGGAAAAGTCCAGGAAATATTTGAACCTGTGCCGGGATGTCATGTGTTGCCTTTATGGCCAATAAAAACAAAGATTGTTGTTAGAAGAGAAGTTACACACAGCATAGAGGTTACATCATGTGTGAAGGGGCTGAGAGTACCTAGCAATATTTGTGTGTGTGTAGACTTCACATAAATATTGATATGTGCAGGCATGCACAATTCATAGATAAATATTAATATGTACAACACACGTTTATAGTTGCCAGTGTTTCTGCCTTATCAGTTTATTAGTACAAACTATCTCTGTTCTTGTCTGCCTCCCATGTGTTTCTGCCTCCTCAGCAATCTGTTTATCTATTAATTTATCTGCTACACTCTAGGATCTGTTTCACTTTGGTCACTCATTACATTTGCCAGCCGACAATGCATCTGAAACTGCCAAAAGCGAAGATATCCTTTTATTGGAAGCAGGTGGATGTGTGTCTTCCATACTATCCGACAGGTTCACATATGTAGTAAATGTTCACCCTGACAACCACTTATCAGCCTTAAAGGTGGATGACCACTGCTGTAATCAGCGTGTGTGAGGGCCTTCACGTTCGAGGGATTTCTAAAGTCTTTCACTGTCTGCCTGGCATTAAACAGTGTGATAAATGCTGATAAGCAGAACGCATGTGAAATACTTTGACTGTGATGTCATCTATGCAACTTTCATCACTTCTCCCTCCTGCTCTTCCTCTTTTCCTCTCTTCTTCCTTCTCCACGTCTGTCCTATCTTCTCTACTTTTGTCTGTCTAGAAAACACTCACTTCATATACGTCAAGTACCCTTTTCATTCCCCTCCTCAGTTCAAGCTGGCTGGCTGTTGACAGTGTGTCTCAAAGGATCTCAGCTGAAGATAGTTTTCATATAACGGAAAAACTGGGCTGTTGTTTTTTGAATTTTCCCAGAATACCTTGGAGCAGCTGCATTTCTCATTTGCTGTCGCACATTACTCTCCAAATAACCCCCCCTACATCCGTTTATACTCCATCCTAACATGGCTAAACCGCCTCTAAATTTGTTTGTAAGTCTGTGGTGCAGGTGAAGACAGTGATCTATATCTCCTAGTGACTGATTGTGTGTGTGCAGGCTAGTGTGAGCATCTGAGGATTGATTTAAATGAATCATTGACCTACTGTACTCCCTAATCACACTGGGCATATCCCGTCCTGATGGGGTTTCTCCCTCTTGACTGGTCGGCGAAATCCTCTCCTGAGGGAGCAGCCTATTAGCAGCCAGTTAATTTGTGATAAGCCAGTAGAAGTTTGTGCAGCCCTATGCCCTTTTATCTCACCTTATGTGCACTGTATGTATACACAAAACCCAGGAAAACACTCCAATGTAAAGATTGACAGGGCAAGATGTGTATGTATGCTCTGAGTGTTTGAACACACACAAACGGATGTATATTGTCACATGCGTGTGAAGATCCGGCGCATTTTTATTTATGTATGTATATGGATGTATGTGCAATTGTCTATGTGTCTCTGTGACCCTTTCTCTGACCTTTCTTCCAGTCACTGCTTGGGTCTTAAATTATTCATGTGTGTACATATATATCTAGCCTATGTGCACATGTGTACACTTATATGAGTGTGAGTGTGTGTGTGTGTGTGTCTGTGTGTGTGTGCGTGTAGGAGACGGTCTGTTTCTGTGGCTCCAGTAATCAGCCTCCTGCTCCCAGCCCCAACACCTGTTCTCCAATTAACATGCAGCATGCTGAGGCCCACTTGCTCCTATTGCTCAGCTACTGCTTTCTGTGCTCTCTCCTCAGTTTCCCTTCTTTCTTCTCTCATTTTCAGCTCACTGCTTCCTTCCTTCGCACCTTCCTCATATCTGTCCTTTTACGTGGTGCTGGTCTCTTGCTGCCCACAGTCTAACACACTCCAACTGTGCACTTATTTCTGGACTTGGTATAGTGCTTAATTCCCCTGCTCCTCTTCTTCTTCTTTTTCCTTCACGTTATCCTGTCCTCCACCCCCCCTTCCCTTTAGCCTGTCTAATTTTGCCATAATTAGGCAGTGTCATTAGGACACCTACCCAAGCACAAGGGAGTATGCAATTCCCCAAACAGCCCAAACCCCCACTTTTCTAATCTCCTTTCCATATTGTTTCAGTTTTCTCTCCCCCTTCTCCTGCTGCTGCGCTTGGTGCAGCAACACCCCCCTTTTCTCCCTAATCCTGATTTGAGTGAAAGGAGAGAGAGGAGATCACAGCTGATCCATAGGGAGGGATGAAGGGATAGAGGGTGGAGGGACTGAGGGATGAAAAGGGCAAGGGCAGTCGTTGACAAAAAGATGACTCTTAAGTTGCCTATGGGAAGGCATTATCTAATACCCCACTGCCTGCTGTGTCTAATAGTTTTACAATTGTCTAATCTTAACATTGGTGAACTTGTATACTTACAGCCCTGATGTGACTTCTGTTCTGTCACTTATCTTTGATTGATGAAGTGGTTTGTTCACTGATTGGTTAGATGATTGATCAATAGACACATTGATCAATTTCTCTGGGTTCATCACCATAAATCTTTGCTAACTCTTCTAAATTTGGAGGTTTTTTTAAAAAGATATTTTATTTTATTTAGTTTTTAATCAAGATTTTAAACATTAATAAAACCTCCAGCTCCTTTATATATATATATATATATATGTATAAAACATACAATGCTGAGGTTTCTTATTTGCAAATTCATTCAGCTTTAAATTGATTAATCAAGAAAAATAATCAACAGGTACAGGTTGAGGAAAATTACTTTCATCCATTAGCACTTGGGTTTATCACTTATATAGGTCTTTCATTTTGAAGGTCCTCCATTCTGAAAGATTTTCAGTATTACTAACACAGGCAGATCTGTTAATGGTAGCGTTATTGCCGTGCTGACCCCTGACCTCTAAGAAACTATATTGGTTCTGGGCCAAAGCTGGCCTCTATATTTATGAGTGAACCATGGGTTTACAATGGAGACAAGCAGATGTCAGTATTAGTATTAGTAGGAATGGACTGTGTGGACTGGGTGGGAGGAGTTGGCTTTCAGTGTGCTTTCATATTTGTCTAAGAAACCAAGATCAATAGTTGGTCATGAGGAGTGTGTGGAGGGATCCATCCTAAAGAAAGAGCCTTGTAGAATGGGGGTATGGGATGGTGATCAATGGCAAGCACTATCTCACTAATTGATCGTGTTTCCAAGAGGGGTCTTTTTTAACAAGCCGACGCGTAGAGAAAAAAAGAATAATCAATAGGAATTTTCCAATCCTGTCAATATGGCTTTTCCCTCCCTAAAGTCCGTTCATGAAACCACTTCAATTTCAAGTCCTGTAATAAAGACAAAATACCTATAAGATACTTGACTTTTTGTGCTTTACATGTCTTTTAAATGCTTAATCTTGTATTGTAATTTTAGTATTTTACAATTTCAACAATGATTAGTTATCCTGAGCAGTGGTTTGACTTCAGATGCTCGGTTCCAAGAGGAATCCATTACTCTTAATCTTAGGTTGTGGGTTGTATTGATCTGTTTGTAGTCTAGGTCTAGTTATGTGCATGTACCACAGGTTTGTTTTCAACTAGTCAGAGCAGGAGGTTTTTCTCTCTTGTTCTTATCGATGTGTTGAAAATGTAGCTTTAGTTGAATTAGAAACAAATTAAATGTTAGTGTATTGTATTGAAGTTCTTACTTATGTAAATTTTCATTGTCATATTATTTCACAAACCTATTCTTCTTCCAATCAGATACACACTGGTTCAGCAGTGCAGTAAAACTCTATCCTTCTTTATAGTTCCTGACGGATTAACACTGTCTGGACAGTTTGACAATAAACTATTCAGATATCATTTGCTGCTGTATGCAAATGTATGATCCAGAGAAACAGTAAGACCATCTGTTTCAATGTTGTTCTGTCCACCTGCTTGTCTCTGTCTGTCTTAAATAAATTTAAAAGACTAACATTATGTTGTGGGCTACTTGTTTTGGTGCTCGGCAATTTATTTTGGCATGTACCCGATCCGGTATAACAACTGGACGGCTTTTTTCATCGCACTTTTAATAGTGGGGATTACCGGCCGCTCTATTCTTCAGGACTAACTAGAAGAAAATACAAGCTGTAAGATGTTGGGAACAGAACATTAAACTATCAGCCAAAGAATAAATGCAGCTACATATTTTGGACTGTGTCAGGGGTCGAATTCCTCTCCTTTCCCAGATGCATACTCAAAAACTGCCGCCAAGTCGCCCTGTTAGGTCATCATATATGCACTTGAGAGTTTTATGTGTGAGACAACAATGTAACTTCAGGAGATTGTTTCTCATACTCCCAGTATATGTTCATCTGTTAGCCTTAAAGTTAGACCCGTTGCTTTTTTGTTGATACTGGCACATTATATATATTCTACCATTACTTTAGTGATTGTGATTGTACTTTTTCAACATTGATTAATTTGGATTTAGAGCAGTAGTAAGGCTCCATAATAATCTGTTCTTACATAAAATAACTGAATAAACATATAATGTGATCCAACACTAAAGCTGTTATTGTGCATGATACTTTTAGCAAAAGTCCTGAGACAAGTGTCCAGTTCAGATTATTTACTACATGCCCTTCTGCTTCTCTCTCTTTTCAATATCAAATAAAGACTAAAAATGCCAAAAAATAAGAATGAAATAAAAACGAAAGTGACAGTGACAAAATACCCATTGCTTTTGCATGCAACAGGGGGTATTATCATACTCGCTCCAAGGCATCTTATCATCCCTAATAAAAGAGATGTGTATTGAAGTAATGTTGCTATGGTTACCTGCAGATTAAAGTACTCAGAGGCTGTGTTTGAGTTGTACTGATGAAACACAAAGCTGTCAACCGGTCACAAACTTGTCATTACTTTATACTGAATATTCTATTTATTTGCCATACTGTGAGCATAGTCACCTTTGTAACCACTTTTGGATTTCGCTCTGACAAGTGTTTGGGTCATGGTGTGACTGGACTGCTCACACAATCGTACACATTACAGATATTCATATGTATGCATAAATTACCTGTCTGTCACTCATACACACACATACACGGGGGGCAAAGTCAGACACAGTGGTCTCTCCAGTCCGCTGTCACAGGTCTCTCCCTGGTGGGGTAGTACTGGCCAGTCCCTCCAGACCCCCTGTCAGAGAGCCCCTCAGGCAGGGGGCCAGGCAGCGTGGCGACAGGGCCCTGAGGCTCCAGTGCACACCGCCTCACACAGCGGAGCAGCACACAGGCTGGACCACTGAGCAGCTGGCATAGCACCATGGGGATGGCTCCTCCCTTGGGGCAATGCAAGGGGGAGAATGACACAAAGACAGACAGAGAGAGACGATGCAATGTCTAGAATATCAAATTCACTGACAGGTACTGCTTGAAACAGTGAGAGCTTCACTCAGTGTTAGACTGGTGAAAATGAGTTCAGGGACCTTTTTTGAGGCTCCAGCTTCCTGTGACACACTGGCGAGATACTGGACCCCAATGTGCACAGGAAGTGTATAATGAGTGGTAGGTTATGAGCTGAGTTTGTGTTTTGTCCCCTTTGCTCTGCTTTGGCCAGTGGTGGATGTTGTGGCTTGAACCCTGACACAAGGAGTAGGCCTGGTTTGTTTTCTTTGAGAGCGCCTACAGAGGGGGCAGTCGGATATAGAGAGCAGCAGAGAACTGTTTTGACAGGAAATGGGAATGGACTACTAATGGGCTAATGTGAGGAAACAGCAGGGGGACCTGGTGTGGGTGGGATGCACAAGGGAAGTGGGGAAATGAGAAGTTTTGAGGTTCAGCTCAGTAGTACCCTGAAAAGCATCCCACTCCTAGAGTAGCTGGGGCAAAAGCTCCCATTTGTCTGGACAATAAGAGGGTTCACCTTTGGTGCAGCAGTGTGGATTAAGTAGGGGCACTCAGAGGATCAGAAAATAATAGATTAGTGTGATTTAGAGGGTCCTTCAGATTAAGTGAACCAGTGCGTGGTTGTGTATGTTTGGGTTTTTTTTTTCATGTGAAATTCCTGCATGTGCCATTTATTTTGTAAAATGATCTTGAGTGAGCATAATCAGGATGTCATGTATGTGTGTGGGTTGTAGAGTCAAAGGCCAGTTAGCAGAGGTATTTAGGAACAAGGGCTGTTTTCTTTGGCTGGATGATGTTGCTGTGGGTGGGGCTGTGAGTCTTAAAGTCTTAAATTTCACTAATGACTTAACAATGCCCCCTGGTGCTGAACTGGTCCCACCAGCCACCTTATTTGTTTGTTTGTCTGTTTATCAGGAATGTGGACAGACTTTATTTGTCCCGAGAGGTCCATTCAGTTAGGCTTGGGTTGCAAAAGAACATATTTTCCAACATTAATATTTTATATGTGCAGTATATTATAACGAATATTAAATTAATATAAATAATCACATTTCCCAGGATAGAACAACCGGGCAAGAGTGTAGAGCCAGTTTTGACATAATAGATCTGCCTATAAAAGTTTCAGTGACAGCATATACAATGCATGGGGGTGAAAGTTTAGTTTATATTATAGATTATAAATTAGCCTGCTATGATGTAAAATGTTTTTTATTAGTTCACTGATGGAATCTAACTGAACTTTGCTGAGAAGAAGCTGAGAAGTTCCAAATGCATAAATTTACTCAAGCATAAAGGTCACAGCAGAAAACAACACTGATTACCATCAAACTTTTATTAAGGTGTTTTAGTATGCTTTTATGTTCAACATTTTGATTAGTAACTTCATTTCTTAATTTCATGTTTTCTAGTAACTAGCCGATATACATTAATAATAATTACATTTATTTTGTAACTTCTTACTCCATTACACTGAATTTACACTAGGTTTATGTTGCCATTAGGGAGGTGATTTGACACCGAAAGAATGGATTTATTTATGTAAAGGATGTAACAGCAGAAATTGTTCCTGGCTGTCCTGCCTTTGTGTGTATTTTGTCTTTTCATGGCAAAATCATTTACGCAGCAGATGTTTTGGTTTCCTCGTCATCATGTTTAACTTATAGGAAAACTCTAACAGCAACTTAACAACCTGGGTGTCACTCTAATCCTCTGGATGCATGTGTGTGTGCGTTGGAGTGTGTTTGTGTGTGTGTGTGTGAGTGTGTGTAATGGTCCTGATGAATCTGTCGGGGCTGAGGGCAGGGGGTGATGTGACTGCTGACAGGCTCCCAGCAGGCATGCTGAGAGCCCCAACAGTCTGCATGCCCTCACTTCAGCACCCCCACCACCCAGATCCCCTTCTTCTCTCCCAGTCCTCGGCTCCACACATTTGCTGTGTATTAGCCACGGACAGTAAATTACAGCACCCTAGACCTCTGAGCGATTCCATTCCTGTCTCTTCACGCGTTCCTCCTCTCCTCTCCCTCCCTCCAGCACCATTATCCAGCTCACCTTCTCTATGTCTGTCTATCTTCCTCCTTTCTCTCATTTTGATCTGTTTTTCCTCCCTCTGTCTGTCATATTCGTCCTGACTCTTGGACTCCCTCAACCCTGTCAGATTTCTTTCCCCTGTCTGTCTTTCTCTCACTTCTGTTATACTTCTCATCCTCCGTTCTTCTATTGTGTCACGCTACACAGCATTCCCTCCCTTACACATCCCCCTTTACTTTCTTACAAGCAGGTCCCTGTTGTCTAGGCTTCACAGGTTTCTCAGCCGCCTCTCTCCCTATCGCTCGTCCTCTTCCTATCCCTCTCTCCCGCCTTCTCCTCTCCTCTCTCTCTCTTTGCTCCCCCCTTCTCTCCTCTTTCTGGAAACAGATGTTGTTTGTCAGATCTTATCATTACTGGCTAATTAAGAAGACATCTCTTCTCCTTCTGTTGTTGCTTCTCTTTCCTCTCCTCTTCCTCTCAGTGGCATCCATCCCAGATTCATTGTTCTTCTCGGAGAAAAGTGTGGGTTGAGCTGAAATACACATGTTATTGTTGGTAATTTTGATGAGTGGCTGATTGATTGAACAGGGTTTAAAAGAGTAAGATTAACCCTTGTGGTATTTTTGAAATATACTCAGTGGGTGCTTTATGTCGCCATTTGAGAGTTATGAGAGTATATTTTGAATCATTGTCCCTCAGGACACAAAAGGCATGCTGGGAGAGGTCAGTCCACTGATGGGACTTCTATTCCCTGTCCTGGTTGTGAATTCATGTTCTCCAGACTCTGAATATCTATCCATATCCATCCATTTGGCAGGCTGACTGCTGTCCCATGTGGCTAAGCTTTGTATGCAATATCTAAGCTTGGGAGACTAATACATTAATTTTTTTCCCCCACATTACTAAAATGCACATTTAACAGTTAGAAAGAGGTTATCTAGTACAAAAATGCTTTTGCACCCAAGAAAAACCTTGCTGAAACACTTGAGAACCTCTCGCGTACCCTTCCTATCATCCACTTTCCTCTTCTGTCCTCCACACTGTTTTCCCGTTGGCTCTGCTGTGTGTGCCTCAGTCACTTTTGTGGTGGCCAGCCTGAAGTTTTTACAGCACTACCAAGCTCTATAAATCAGCACCAGTGGTTTAAATGTTTGGCTTTGTCACAGTTCTCAAGTTTAGAGACAGCCTGGGAGGCAACAGAGGCCAGAGGGCAAAGCCCGTCCACCAGGCGAATTTACAAAGAAACAAGTTCCACCAATGTCTTGTCTTTGTGTCTGAACTGGACTGGTTACTTATTAGTACATTTCTAATGCTGTTATGTTACTGTTAAGTTTTGGTACAAGTAACAGTACATTGTATTTTGGTTAAATCAAGTAAAATTGATTTTGTTAATAAATACAATATATGACAAATTACAATCTGTAGAGTATAAAACATGCTCAGTCCAAAAACCCAAAAATGAATTTAATGCAAAGGAACAGGAAAAACTTTAAGGAGAGTGACAGACCAATGATCACTTCTTCACAATCATCAAACATGTAAAAGATATGTGTGGAAAAATCAGGATATAAATGAGGAATTTAAACATCTAGTAAACTTTTTGAATTAAATGAAAACCCTCAAACCAATCCTCTTTGGTTTGAAGAAAAATATGTTACTATAAAACACACACACACATCTGCACGCATGCACGCACAGAAATACAAATATAAGAAAGTACATTTGAGTTGAGAGTTGACCAGACATCCAGTACTAAGTTTGTGTTGTCGTCCAAAACATTACTGAGAAGAAATAATCAAATGCACTGGAATATAACTATACTACTTTGATGAACAGATGTAATACTGTTGAACTTTTCATCAACATCATCTAACTTTGGTCACATGTCATGAAATCTTGAAATAATCTTGTGTCACACAAGAGCTCTTGACATGCTTTAACTGCTTAATGGATGACTGGATGTGGCTTAGAAAACCTCATTCTTAAATGATGAACGTGGAGTCAGCTTGGCTGTGTGATATTTGCTGGTGAAAGGGAAGTGAAGCTGATGCCAGAGATATCCCTGTATGTTTTAGGAGGAGGGGGGTTGGACTGAGAGGCTGGTGTGAAAGGTCCTGTAGTGGTATGCGACAGAGGGTGTATCAGTTCGTGGAGGGTTTTCTGTGCCCCATTAGCAGTGTCAAAGGTCATGTGCCCCGGGTGTTAACCCTGGTGACCAGTCTAGCTTCTAGTCTGCCAGGGGACCCTGGTCCACGGGTATTTATTACTACTCCACCACCTCCACCTCACTCCCTCCCCCAAACTTAGCTCTCCCCATGGAGGAAAACAAAACACCTCATCCCTCCCCCTCAGCCTTTCCTCAGCCTGGGTACATGTACTAATTGGATGCATATTCATACACTAATGCCTGACGACCCATCTGTAGATTGCTGCTTTAGCGTGAACATTGTTATGTCAACACTGGTTTCTGTGAATTCTTCCCTAAATCCAAGAGCTACAGCGTGTTATTGTCTTTTACATGTTTTATTAGGAATCAGCTACATTCATATAACTTTTAGACATTTGTTTTTGAGGCATCGCATTTCATAATGTACATAATTATTGTATGATGGATGTGCGCACATGGTTACTTGCAAGCCAGTATTTGTCTTTGTATATTTCACTGCAAACTCATGCATGTGTGTGTGGTTCGAGCAGGCCATACATACATGTGACATATGCTTGCATATGTGCATGTATCTGGGCCTGCTGTATGAGTTAGTGCTCTCAGTGTGTGAGTGTGGCAGAGGAAGGCCCTCAGCATGTCAGTATGTTTTAATGCTTCACATCTGGTTTCCTAATTTTCCTCCCTCCCTGCCTGCCCTCCCCTTAGCTCCCCTCCACCGCTGTATCAGGACACTGTTTTGTTTTTTCAGGGTGGGAGAGGGTGATGGAGGGGATGTCTGATGAGTGATGGCCCTGAATACAGGACATCAACATTCTCTCTCTTTCTCCTTTTACCTTTCTGTTCTCTGCTCCATCTTTCTGTTCTTCTGTTGCATAGTTGTATATGTACATCTTATGCAATATTGTATTATTGTAGGTTTACATGAGAAGAAGATGAGGATAGGCAGTTTTTTTTCTGTACCTTCACCTTTACCGCAGTCTTAACTAATGTTTCTATGACTGTTTTGAAGTAGGAGGGCATCCTATTTGATGTCAAACAAAAGTTATCTCCTCACTCTTTTCCTTATTTCCTCCCTGTAATTTTATATTACAGCATAAATGTGTCATCTCTTTTGTGATATTCCACAATTAAAAGCTAGAACTTAAGCCAGAAAAGGAGAAAAAAGTCTTTGTAGCTGTACATGAACTCTATCTTAGTCTTTTTTGCATCACATGCTTCAAGAGCAACTGCTACTTGTAAACCTTCATTTACAATGAGCTCAGAGGGTGATGTGTTTTATGTCTATGTGAAAAGGCAGTTTATGTCAACATTGATTAGTGCTGATGAATGCCTATGAAAATTTTTGTAAGAGGTCCTGTGCTGCCTAGGTGCTAGCTGCATGATTAAGGCCATATGTAAAGCATCGCCTGTAACACTTATGTGTAACAGATGCCTCAATGGACAGAAATGTGAGAGTGAGGATTCATACAGAAGAGGAAAATATTTTGTTAAATTCAGTCTCGTCTTTTGTTTTTGTCTTGCCTGATGACTTTCTGGTTGGCCAATGAACTAGTTTTAATTGATCCTGTTGTCACCGTCGACGTAGCTGTCTCCTGCTGCGTGGCCTGTGTTTAGTCTTGGGAACTGAAGCAGATGTAGACAAAAAGGATAGGAAGGCTTGACAGAGATGCAGAAGTAAAGATAGAAAAAAAAAAACAGACTCCCTGTAGTGCCAGTGTGGAAAATGATCCCAAGGTTTAAGACTCTGGTCTACATTTTGTTTGTGTTTCCTGTTTGAAGTGTCTGTGGAGGGGTGATGTTGCAGAAGATAAAACTGTGTTCTTGTTGACCACATAAAATGCTAAGAGCATTAAAAATACGTAAAAATAGGGTATCAGAAATCATAAAAAAGTTGTTGTCACATTTAGTAATAACTTCATACCTTTGAATATACTTCTTTTGTCATCTATGATCTTGCTCATAATTTACCTGCCACTTTATGTGCCTCTGCATCAATGAGACTATTTCAAAGTTAAAACATGACTCCCTTTAGCTTTATTTGCTCTGTTACTATACATTGATCTAATCAAACAGAGTCCTGCTATTGCACATGAAATGAAATATTCTGTAAATAGACTGAACAAAGCACTAATGAAATATAAACAGGCTAAAAGCAACTGGAGTTCCTTTATTTCCTTCCTATTTCCTTGTGACATGAAGATCACCTCCAATTCTTTGCATGTTCTCCTCATCTCTTCCCTGTGGATGGGGAGGTGTGTGGGTGTATTACATTACCAAAACAAAAACAAACAACAGCAATATTAAACTTTTGCAACCACAATAGAGGAGGGGATAAAAAACAGAGGGTCCTCGACTTCTTATTAATTATGCAAGATTAGTCTAATTATAATTCAGCAAATGAATGTGTGGCAGAAGGTGCGAGGCGACGGGGCTGGGAGATTTGCATGTTAAGTGGGCAGGGGGAAGCGGCTAATGCATGCTAATATATGCGTCAATGTCTCGCTTTAATTTCAGCATTTGCAGCTGTGTGCGTCCGAACTGAGGGGGGTGAAAAGTTGACTCAATGGGTTTTTGGGAGAGGGTGGGGGGAGCAAAGGTGGGGGTGTTAGTGTATTAGAGTGTGCATGCATGCATGTGAATGTGTGTTCGTGTGTGCGTGTCAGGCATCTGGTGTCATACAAATAGGGAATCATGAGAAGAAGTCAACAAACAAGGTCAAGAACCCTCAGAAATGCCACAAAGCCTAAGATGGATGTAGACAACCTCTCAATTAAGGCTGCTCTTAGGCATCAGTGGTGCACAGTTTTATCATGTCACTCAGTCAAATGAGTGGTGACTGTTCGTGAGATGAACTTTGAAGTGTTCAAAAAGGAAGCACAAGGCAATGTGACAAGACCATAGACATAACGATTCAACCCAAAAATGTGGTCTCTGTTGTTGTGAATTACTTACAAATAAATGACTTGTCAACTTTTAAGAACCAGCAATTATATTATAATCATTACCCAGAATAAAATATTTGATAAGAGTCCTGCAGCAGGCAGTAAAATGAAACTTCGTATTCAGGAAACTAAGCCCTGAAAAGTCACTTAAAGTCACTTTTCTTTAACTATTCCCTGAACTATTTAACTGATCTATATCTTTATCTATATTCATACATTATAGTCTATGTTATACATGTTATTAGTTTGACATTGTCACAGTATCAAACAACAAAAGTTAAATGTAGTTCTGAGGTTGGAACTCACTAATAACTTACAGTCTCTGCCAATAACAATATTGATTGTCCTCAAAAGAAATAACTCAGGTCAAGACATATTGGACACACTGTTGGAACTGAGAGGTAGCTGCAAGCCAGGTCTGGTTCACGAGGGAGGAAACTGGAGAGAGTGATGGAAGAATAGTGAGAAAAATCTCACAGAATGACAGAAAGATTAGTATTCAATGGGAGGGTTCAGGACTATGGGGCCAATATGAAGTTTCTCTCCAAACAAGCGTTCTCCATTAACATGACTTATATTTGCAGAGAGTACAGTGTGGGTGGGATTGGAGTTACCTATGAAGCCCCAAACCACAGCTCGTCTCTGTAGCATTTTCTTCTACACGGTTATTGTTTAATTGAAACAGTAATGGATGTATTCTTCATGGACAAGACACAGCAGTGTGGACATCTGTTTGGAGGGCTATGTGTTTATCAGTTATCTCGTAGCCTCACATCAGCTCCAATGCTATATTTCCTCTGTTTCGGTTTTTCACACACATCCTCTGCCTAAATTTCTCTTCACCATGAGATTTGAGTAGATCTTGTCAGCCTCATCTGCACCTGCCCCTGTTTATAGACTTTCCTGCCTCTCACCTTGCCAAGTCTCTCTCCTCCCTCCTCTCTGTATTTCAGTGATGGAATGTGTTCTTGTTGTTGCCTTCTCTTTCCCATCGCTGTCTTTGCCTCTCAGCATAGGGACTTTGGGATTGCGGCAGAGCTGCGTTGCCATGGCAGCGGGCTATGTTGCCGAACTGTGTACACCTGGGATTTGGAGTCTCTCTCTCCGAAGTCTCCTTCTCTTCTATTTATTCCACCTTTCTCTCAGGTTTTCTTTGGTGTAGCAGAGGCTATCAGCTCCCCTCTCCCTCTCTGTCTTCACAGTCTATCACCCTCAAAAGTAAACTTACATACATAATGAGACACATATACTTGAAAACAAAATTCATGTCCATACTAGCAGTCTGCCTCTATCACTACCTTCCTCTTTCCACCTCCTCCTTTCACTTTCTCTGTAGTTGTCTCTACTTCGTTTCCCTCTTCATTCCCATGTGGGGGTTCAAATACGGCATTGCGGGATACCACAGTCCCCCGAGTCCACTGGCATACATCACTGTCTCCAGTTTACTTTGAAACACGGCAGCGCTTTTTACCGGACTGTGCTTCATATTCTCATCACTTGATTTAAAGTGTAATAACATTGACTTTAATACTAAGCTAAACAGCTGGGATTTATGTCAAAGCTGTAGAAGTGTACACAGACACACATACACTAACATGAAGGATCTACAAGACCTGTCTCAGAAAAATAATTAATATTTCCTTTGACTGCTCGACAGCAAATAATCATATACATGATTCTTTCATGTAATTTCTTAGTTGCTGATGTACAAACATGCGTCCTCTTATTTACCTTTGCAGGTTCTTCTTGAAGTTTTTCCTGAAATGCAACCAGAATTGTCTGAAGACAGCAGGAAACCCCAGGGATATGAGGAGATTTCAGGTATGAATAGATGGAGGAACTGCATGTGTGTCAAAGTCTGCTTGTACTTTAGTGCAGAAGAGAATGTGGTAGAGTGAGACTGAATATGTGGAGCAAGTTGTTTAGAACTAGGACTGCATTCAGAGAGTGAACACCTCCGCCAAAGCCAGTAGTCCACACTCCCTCTCCTTCCACAATAACTTTAAACCACAAACTCTATTTTCCTTTTTGGTCAGCTGATTTATCTGACTGTTACTATGGTAACAAATGTTTTAATTTTCATTTGTCAGTAGGTGAAGTTTTGGTATTTTTTAAATTGACTGTTAGCCTGTTGCTCCCTGGTGTTAAAGAAAGTGAAAACTACTTCTTACTTCCACCCCTTTTTATGGATCTGTTCTAAGAAATAAGGTTGTCCAAGACCCATTCCATGGTCTTCTGCCAAGTTTTATAAAAATCAGGGTAATACTTTTTGTGGACGTGCTCATATAACCTCCAAGGTAAATGTAAAAATACCAAGTAAATGTAAATCAAGTCCTGTCCTGCTCCACCATCTTAATACAATGATTTCATGTTCATCATCCAACTTATTTTGACTAGAATGTTTAATACCACAAACTCACTCGAGTGTGGAATTCTATGTATTTCTAATGGAAGGAGTTAAAGGTAAAAATAAAAATCAATAAGGACTCATAGAGATGGAAAGACAAACGAAAGGAGTTGGATATGTGGGAGACTTGGTGGTGGGGTACAGGAAATAGGTTGAGGTGTTTCAGGAAGTTGTCAAGAATTGAGTGATTGGCTCCAGATGGAAGAGGTCATGCTCCGTGACCCAGGAAGTGGTCACAGGGGACACTCCCGCCTCACTTCCTCTGCTGTCTTTCAGCACCAGCGGTGCTCCCTGTCTGGCATTCTCCTTCTCTCTTTCTCCCAGCTAACCCTGTTCCTTTTCTCTTCTTCTCCTTCGTGCTCCTTGTCTTCCAACATATTTGCTTTAACTCCTGCAATGTGACACATGCTGAGAAGTTATGAGCACACAGGCGCTGCAAGACTCTCATCTGTGGGTTAAAAGGTGATCAGAGCTGGACAGGAGTGTGCTGATCGATAATTTACAGTTATTTTCCTTTAGGTTCCTCTTCCTTTCCACCACCTATAGCACATATGCTTTTTCATCCATTTCTTTCTTATGCTTCTTCACCTGCAAAATTACTGCCATGTGTTTATTGCAGAAGATTTGGGTTTGCTATAAAAAAAAAATAGGCTACATATTCCAGATTGTTTTTGGTTGACTACACAATAAAAAATGAACCTTCTACAACTAATGGTTTCCTTTAATTATAAAAAACATGTTCATAATTCATAATCATTTCATTATCACGTTCAAAAACACTATACTATCAACGTTTTAGGAGGAAAACCCACCAGTGTGCACTCATTAATTATATGTGTGTCATGCAAGGCAGATGTGGGAAGGGACACACACATGTTGTGGCCAGAAAATCAAATTAGGGCCACCATATATCATGTAGTGCTTTAATGGCTGGCTAAAATGGGAGGCTTGGACCATATGTTTGGTGTCATTGAATGATCAGGAAGAGACACCGATGAACCAGCTGCATGCTGTATGAATCAAAAAGTTAAGCGAGACAGTGGAGAGGCCATATGGAGACCTGATGGAGGAGCCCTGGATGTGCAGTGTCATCACCAGAATGCAGACATATTATGAAGATCCTTGGGATGTCACATTACCTATTGAGAATTATTACTATCACCTGTAGGCTGAAACAAATTATGGCTTTGGGATTTTTCTGCTGTAACCGGATAGAGGGACTCACAGCGTGATGTCCAACTGGTGCACATATACTGATGTATCTTTCCTTTGGCTCCTGTCCATTCTCTCAGGTGGTCTTATCCAGCACTGTGAGTGTAGATGGCCACATCCTGGCAGTGTCAGACAACATGTTCGTTCACAACAACTCAAAACATGGCCGGAGAGCTCGCAGATTGGAGCCAGGAGAGTCTGTGGAGAATTCAATGGAATATGGTAAGACACTGACATTACAACACCAAGTTCCACATCATTTATCTTCTTTATTCTGTTACCTGTCTACTTTATCATTCACACTTAAAATATACTGATGCAAGATGCTCTGATGGGAACAAATTGCAACAGCAGGTAGATTAATATCTAATCATAATCACCATGATATATCAAACACAAGCAGTGATGTTACTGAGGTCATTAACTAAGCTAATTAATGCATTAATTAAATAGAATCAACATAGACGGTAATAATATTAACGCTGTATCATGACAATAATAGTTGATAGGTGGGATAATTTATTTCAAAGAATGTCATTTAACTAAAATGAAATAAATAAATAAAAAAAACCATACAACTGAAATTAGAACTGCAGAAATTAACTGATTAGTTGTCGACTATTAAATCAATTTCCATGTATTTTGAAAATTATTTCATCAGTTTGATTGAAAATTTAAATTCACTCAGTTTCTTTCCTGGTTTTCTTGCTGTGTATGACAGTATATATTTAGGATTTGGGACATCATCTTTGGCTTAAAGAAATACTTTACTACTACCTACCTTCATTTTTCAACTATTTCTGACATTATATAGACCAAGTCACTTTTTAATCCTAAAAATAAGCAACATATTAATGAACCACAAAAACACTCCTTACTTGCAGCCATAAAGTAAAGTATTAGATAAATTATGAGGCTACAGCATGAATTATAAAAAGGTGTAATAGTTTCAGTAATTTATGTGTCATTATTATATTTGAAAGACCAGTTTTCAAGTCATTTAATCTTATATTGTCGGCTACATACTGTTTTTTTTTTTTTTTTTTTTTAATGTCCATCTAACCTCTTTTTCTTCAGACAGTTTCATGAATGTAATCTCCTCTTTTAAAATGTCATACAACCTTTATATAAACTCTACTAACCCTTGCTTGAACCTCCTGCCTGCAGCTACCCCTTGTATTAAAGCCATCAGCCCCAGTGAGGGCTGGACCACCGGTGGCGCAATGGTCATTGTAATTGGTGAGAACTTCTTCGATGGGTTGCAGGTGGTGTTTGGCAGCATGCTGGTGTGGAGTGAGGTAGGAGTTGTCTCTAAAACATCTGCCTAATGATGGCACATTTTAAAGCATATATTTGAGATGATATATAGAGCATATGGTTTCTCCCATTATTTAGATGATTTATGAGCAGAGTAGCTATTAATCTTTCCACGGTGTAGTGTTAACCTAAATATTTACTAGGAGGGGTGGAAATCATTTGTTGCAGTTTTTTTGTGTGTTTTTTTTTTTACACACTTTCTGTCCTGTTTCCTCAGCTGATCACACCACATGCCATCCGTGTTCAGACACCTCCTCGACACATCCCTGGGGTTGTGGAGGTCACACTGTCGTATAAGTCTAAACAGTTCTGTAAGGGAGCACCTGGACGCTTTATCTACACAGGTACACATCAGGAAAATATATCCTATATATATCTGCAAAACTTCATAGAGACACCCAAAGATAATCATGTATATAAACTATATATTTGTTTTTATTTTAGCTTTGAATGAGCCTACTATAGACTACGGTTTCCAACGTCTTCAGAAGGTGATTCCTCGACATCCTGGGGATCCAGAGAAACTAGCCAAGGTGAGAGACTAGTAAAGTAAACATTACAGTAGATGTATGCACTGAGCTTCAATTTTATGCAGATTATAATGTAATGCAACGACTATTCTCTACAGGAAATTCTTTTAAAGAGAGCGGCAGATCTGGTCGAGGCTTTATATGGAAATCCACACAGTAATCAGGTAAAGACCTAATCATAAGAAAACATGGGGAACATGGAGGATATTATCCAAAAAGACACACTACCTCTTTTAGCTATTTATCCACTAGTTTTGTCTAATTAGCTATTGGTATTTTGTCCAAAATATGAAATCCTCAATTGCAAAAATTGGAAGATTTCTTTAAAAAGTAACTCAATCATTACATCATGTGACATTTTGTGAAGATTTAATTTTCAAATAATCATCAAAATGACATATATATGAACCCAGCATAAGTATTCCCTATCAAATCACATATGGAATATCTTTTGGTGTCTAACCTTTACATGCTCACTGTAATACTTTACATTCTTTACATCCTACAGGACATGTTGCTCAAACGTGCGGCAGACATCGCAGAGGCGCTCTACAGTGTTCCCCGTCCTCATAGTCAGCTGCAGGCACTGCCCAGCTCACCAGCCCATGGCAGCGTAATGGGTCTGGGGTCTTATCCTTCTCAGTTAGGTGTTAGCATTGGAGAGCCAGGACAAAGCAGCCAAGGTAAGCGGGATAAGCCATAAACCACTGATTGGTTTGTGTCCAGCCCATAATGAAGCTCAGGTCAGATGAAACCCTTTTATTTTCTCTCCAGGTTACATTCGTAACTCCAGCAGTTTGTCTCCACGAGGATACCCATCAGCCTCTACTCCTCAGCAGTCAAGTTATGGCAGCAGTGGAGGGATGACTGGAGGATACGGGACAGTTCCCATGACCAGCCTTGGAGTTCCTGGCTCTCCTGGGTTTAACAGTGCCTCCCCCACAGGCTCTCCTTACAGTAAGGCCTTATTTATTTGTCTATTGTTCAGTCTGATCTGTTGTTCCCCCTGTTGTGCTGGTCAAACATGAGATTGATTGTTTGATTGTTGCCCTCTGGTCTACAGTTATGCCCTCCAGCCCAACTATACCAGGAAGCTCCAGCTCTTCATCGTCTCTCTTGCCTTTCTCCTCCTTCCCATCTGCTGCTAAACAGAAGAGCGCTTTTGCTCCTGTCCTCAGGCCCCAGGGCTCCCCCTCCCCTGCCTGCCCAGCCTCAGGGGGGAACAGCTTCAGAGGTAGCCATCCAACTCACTATCTGACCCCCCTGTCTGAACTTACAAATGCAGTCTAACCCCTCATACTAACCCCCTCGAAAACTTTGACTGAAGACAGAACAAACAGTTGCTGGATGTACAATAAGACCTGATTGAGTAGAATCATAGATTTTGTATATTTTTTTCTCTCCAGCAATGACGGGCCTGGTTGTTCCCCCGATGTAGCAAAGCACCCACCCCAATCTACCCCAGACCACTGCTTCACTTAGCCCCTCTTTTGGCACTAAGAGGGCAGGGAGAACTGAAAGTATATCATTAGCAACCACATGTAACTTTGCTCCCATTGCCCCCATCACTTCTTAGTCCCTTTTTCATCCAGGTGGATGAATAGGACGGGGTATGAAATGTCCAAAGACCAGCCACCTAACTCCAGAGGCAGAGGAGATTACTTCATTCACATCTGCAAACAAACTGTGCTCCTTAGCTAAATGGCACCAGACTGGACCAAACTGCTGTGAGGGTCATGAAGTGTCTGCATTATGAAAGAAACAGAGGTAAACTGGTCACAATTTCACCTCAAGCTTCAAAAGCATCAGCACTCACCTCTGGGCTACTTTCAAATGCAGTATTTGATCCTTCCCACACCCGAACAAACCTCGTATGGGCTGTGATGCGAGAGCTCGGGACATTGTTGGAAGACGGACAACTCTGAATTAAGTTGTAGCTCTAATAAGCAGGGTGCTATTTGTCTGGACACCTTAAATGGCATGTGTGTACACTGTCTGTGAGTTAGCAAGAGGTTTTTTTTGTAGTAGACTTTCTGAAGACAATTTACATTCCAGAAAAATAGACCTTTTATTTTTTGTTCTGATCTTTAAGGTTTTACAAGGGAAAACTCTTTGTCTCAAGGGTTATTACTAAAGGAATTCATATATTGATTTATTTAAGAACAAGCAATTTAACTTATTATAGTTAGTTTAGCGAATAATATAAACATGTTTTTATAAAATGGTCCTTTTTCCAGCTGTTACTGAAATGAAGTTATCTCAACAATGTCATTATAATTGATAATTAATGATAATGAAAATTAATACTTTGTGGAGACAATAAATCAGACACAATGAATTGTAATAAAACATCCCAATTTTTCAAGATTTGGCACAAACCCCCCCTCCCCTCCCCCCGTTATACACAGAGTGAAAGAAGGTTATTGTCCTTGTGTAAAGGAAAAATGTTAGTTAGCCTTATCCTTTTTGATTTCATGTGTAATGCATGCTTTGTCACACCAATGCCCCGATATTATTTCATTCCGCACTGCAAATTTCAATTTATATAATTTAAAAATATAGATTCTACCACTTTATTTTCAATGTTCAATCCAGAATAGGTTTCTAGTCTCTATGCAGTACAGTAAATGAAAGCACAACCTGCTCAATAGAAATGAACGGAGCATATTAGGTGATCATTTAACCGTATCACGTTGTTCTTACTCATTGATTTTTGTCATCACAACACAAACTTCATTCTCAGGATGTGAAAACAAAGAACACAAAGAGTAGAAGATTTTTGAAAGAAATTGTTTTTAGAGTTTGGTTAATATTATTTATTTTAAAATTATTAGCAATTTTAATATTATGTTTCTGAAGCCATCTTTCTTTGAAACGGTACAAAAAATGGTGCAAATGTGATTTGTATATCTCAAGGTGTAATTATATTTTGTGCTCCAAATAAAACAAAATTCACTAATCCTGTTTTTACTTGTTCTTACTGTACATACAGTTATCACAGTAACGTTTTTTTTACTTACATGTTATCAGTTGAACAGAATTTTAATTTCCACACACTGTTTTATCTTTAAATTTTCCTGGATATTAAGGCTCCAATCTCAAGGTTGTGCTGCATCTATTTTTGACTGTGCCTATCACCTGTGTGCTTGTGCAGCTTGCTACACTGTTTTGTATACATAGCTGATGAGCCGCAGCATCTTAATTGTGATGCGAGCGTTAAAGACTGAGTAGAGCATGTCAAGATAAACAACAACACTCCCCCATCTCTCTCCTCTCCAATAAGCCTGCTTTTCTCTGAGGACCAAGCCTCTGGGGGCCCGAGTGAGAACCACATGAGTCTCCCTCCAACGTGGCCTCCTCCTCTCTGTCTCATTCTCTCTCTCTAAAAACACATACACGAGTAGGCATGTGCCTCAACACTCCCTTGTTTTTCAGCCTTTGTTTGGTGCCGCTTCTTTCCTTCTATCCTCCTCTTTCTTTTGCTCCCCTGAAATGGCCCTTCTCTGCTAATGTAATTAGCACTGGTAAAGAAGGGCAGTTAATTACCCACTCTATTTTGATCGGGTAATTAATGTTATGCCAGGAAACAGCAACTGTTTCATTAACATAGTGCTCAAAGCAGTGAGGGGGCAGGGTAGCACCCAGTGGATGCATATCTGTGTGTGTTTGTATGATGCATGTATGGACAAACTGTGTATCAACAGCTCTGCTGAGAGACAGCGAGAAAAACTGACACTGCCAATAAGCTGACCTCAACAGCGAGTCACCGTGTCTCTCTCTGCTTCTGTTTTTGTCACCATCAAGTGGCACTTGTCAAATAAGCTTGTGCTGCTGCTCCCTCCTCAACATCTCTCCCTCTCTCGCTTTTGATTTCCTGTTAATTTGACAAGTTAAAGTCAGCTTTGTTGCCTGCACCTCAGCATTCATCTTGCTGAGTGCTCCTTCTGCCCAGTGGTGCAGGAGCCATATGCTCCTTTTCCACATGATTGTTTTGTTGTTGCTGTTGTTGAGGTTGCAGTGACGGCATTTACTGTCGTGTGATCACAGTTTGAATAAAGACAGGATGAGATGCCACCTGCCACTGAGTCGTTCCACATCACACTGTGCGCACAGCTTCAAAAGAGCAGCTAAGTTCTGGCCATATGAGAGCAAAAACCATGTCATCTTTCATTAGTGGTAATGCCTAAGTACTGATGAGCATCCATGTTTATATTATGGTATTGTCTTACTAACAATAGAGGGAGCATATAACACAAAATACACCCTTCCCCTCTTTCCTCTCAAGGGATGTGTTTGTGTTTATATACCCAATTAGCCCTCCGGCCACAGCATGGCCATGCATTAGGCTGACATTAGCCCCGGGTGTATGTAATGTGTGTGTGTGTGCGTGTGTGTGTGAAATACAGTGCACCCCTTTCTCTTTTCAGGCATAATTTCAGGGGTGTGTGTGACTTATTAGGCAGAGCGAAGCAGAGCTTGACAGGGGTAGCTCACTGTTTTGTCAAATGGATTGGTAGATTGGCTTCCACACACCCAGCCGGTGTCCTTTGCCTTTGGCCCGTCAGTAAAACCTGCATTGTTGCCCATTAGTCCACTGGACCCGATTCCTTTTTTCCAAAATGAATCCCCCTCCCCTTCTGCCATTCCCCTGGGTATGAGTAGAGTAGGGTGGCAGATGGGACAGACACAGAGCTGCCCCATGAGACCGCCCCCCAACAAAATACACACACATATATACACATATGTAAACACACACAAACACATTCACATGTAGGTGCACAGAGACTCAGACATGCATGCATAAGCACATCGGACCATGCACACACACACAAACACATACATACACACACTCACATACACACATTACACACTGAGCACAGCAGCAGCAACAGCAACACATAGCTCCCCTGCCCCCAGACACAAACCTCATCTGTCAGCCTGCTGCTTTTGTCCAGACCACAGGAGTATTTCTGTGAGCACAGAGTGACGTCTCTGTCCCAACCTCTCAATCTGTGCAAAATGTACCTGCAACACAGAGGCAGACAGTGGCACTGGGCTTATGCATAGGCAAAATGAAGTAAAAACACTGTAAAAGTTGTGAAATACACTCTTCTTATCAAGCGCATATGTATAAATGTACTAAACTAGATAAATAAAATATTAAATAGTGTATGAATTACTTACAAATTTACCAAGACTTCACAACTCAACTACATGTTTTTGCACACGGTGTTAGTGAGTTACATAACTGAACCTATTTATTCCTCTGAGTAAACGTGTAAACAAACCACAACATATTAGAAGAGACTGTACACTTTATATGTAAATAAACAAAAATCAAGATACTGTGCACGATTACAACAAAATATAAGTGTATAACATTCTGCATTTTGCGCAGATGCATCTGGAATATTATAAAGCACTATTGGGAAACTTAAGTACATTTTAAAGGACTGAGAAAACAATGCCTCACAAGCCTGCAATGTGTAAAAGTTGTTTTGCATGGTGGCAGTTTTTCTAAGTTAAATGAAAACATATACAATTATTTAGTTTCCTCTTGGATTTTGCATGAAGAAATCTGTTAAACAATTGTGTTTGCATCTCCAGAGGCTTTTGGTACATGTATGTGTGTGTTCAGATTTGGAAGATCTCAGATTGATTCTTGGTTAATGAGCTCAGTAACATTAGTTAATTGTGGTCTGCTGAGCAAAATACTCCACCCCCCCATTCAAAAATAAATCAATGTTTGTTGAGTTAGTTTTTCTGTTCTATATAGTAAATCCAGTCAATGGAATTGGTCATTTTCAGTTGACTTCTATATTTTTCTACTTGTTTCTTTCTTGGTTTTAGGCCTTACACTTAATTCTGACAGCGTCACATTTTGGATGATGTCCACGATGGATCCTTTTGTCGACGCGTAAGACTGTTACCTCTCCACTTCTGGGTTGAATATTGACAATTAGCCAGATTAGATGAGTGTGGATGTAATTTGGGCCAAACGCGCATATTGGCTGTTTGTGCGCGCGGCGGTGTGAGGTGAGAAGGCCCCACGCTGGTGATTAATTACAGCCAGGCCGCGTGACAGAGGTGGGAGTTCTGCCTGTGCTGTCTGCAAGCCGACATGGAGGGAAATCCAGCCTGGCTAATTGACCCGGCTTCTGTAAGGCCATCCATCAACCGTGGCCCGAGTGGCCCCGTAAGAAACACATTATTCAGAAGGTAAGTTAGTTAACCAACTAAAGCTGTGCCGTTCATTAATGGGTTTAACTCCGCCGCTGTCTGTTTCCGCGTGGAGATGTACGAGTCACCAAATGGGAGCAGAAGTCAAAACATCTCTAATCAAGGTTGATATTTGTAATAAAACGTGGAAAGTTATATTTTTGCACTGTATTTTTAATCTTGATCTCACACTTCCCATCATCGTGCCCAGGCCCAAATTCAACAACAAACAACTCGAAGACATTTGTGTGTATTTTCACCGCAAAGTCGCCATTACACGATTTAGCTGCTTTATATTTATTAATACTACTACTTCCTTCACACATAAAGACCCAGTGCTGCTTTCGTGCCAGTTCTCAAATTATTTTTTTTTTCTAGATTTTTAACTTTTCTTAAGTGACTTATCACCATTTACTCCAATTGTATGCTCTATATTTGGCATTTTTTCAGTGAAAATCCAGTATTTTCCTATATTTAATTAATTACCTCTGCCAAGGAGGTTATGTTTTTGCCAGGGTTTATCTGTGTTTTTCTAACTCTTAGCAAAATAACTTAAAGTTATGGACGGATTTAGATGAAATGTTTATTCTGGCACAAAGAGCAAATTGTTAAATTTTGGTGGTGATTGGTGGAGGGGTAAGTTGGGGAAGCTCGATAGAAGTGAAGGTGAAAATATCGTTCATCTTTGGTGGAGGGGCGGATCTGCCTTGGCGGAGGTCTGCGGTTTGTGTTTTTATAGTTGATCATGTAGATGTACATTAAAGCCCAGGTTAAAGTTAAACATTATTATATCCAAAGCACAGAGAAACTGAAGAAAAAAGAACACTTTTTCAGCAAACTATAATTAATTGAGCATAAAGTAAGTGTCTTCATCCACTGTTATTGATCAAACTGGGTTTTACTGGTGAATCAATGCAGAAGATGACAGTTTCTGTGTTCACTAGAGTCTCTGAACATCCAAATTTCTCATATCTGATGACCATGAAAAAATGACAAACTGTATTTTACACCAGTTATAGACATACTTGTTGGATTAGTGGTTCAGAAGATATTAAATATTTTAGACCAGAAGATGTGTTTTGGTCATCGGTGGTTCATTGGGTCTTCATGGGTTTAACTAAAAACTATAGGAGAGACGGATACAGTAGTGTTCACAGCAGCATCTGGGTGGTTTGGTTTTTGGCCCACGCAGAGAAAGATGGAGGGGCCTCAGGTCTCCACTGTCCACACCAGGTCAGGGCCCACATGTGCTTTCACTAGACTTCCCAGGAAACATCCCTCTAGTCCAGATACATCCAAAGAGGAGGAGAGAAGACGTATGGAGCAATATATTGGAGTAAGCAAGCAGTTTTGTGCAAACGGGAGAAATGATTTCTCATCCCCAGAAGGTGACTTGTCACTAGAGTCTTTCCCCAAATATCTGCCCTTTGAGTTTTTGCAGAGGCAGAGAGTAATTGCAGATGGGTCACATGTAGTTGTCACAGTTGACCCTTTACCGGTGATAAAGTTGTAGCTGAGTAAGTGTGTGTGTCTCTGTTGGGAGAACAAGGTGAATAAGAGTGAGCTTTGTGGGCATTTTGAGTCTTAATTGCTCCTCAAAACAAATATGACTAGTCAATTTTTTTCCTGTTCAAAGAGCTTTAAGACTCTTTTCTATCTTGACTTACAAATGAATACCTAAGCCATTACAAGCTTGTTCATGCAAACTCTGCATCCTGTATGTGTGAAGCAGCCCCAGAGCACCACCTACCTGCGGAAAAAAACAACCCCAAAACATATGTCTTTTTCCTCAGCCTTTACACGAGAATAAAAAGAGGTGAGGTACATTATTTTATTATTTTTTTTTATCGCTGCAGTGTTTTGGAGATTATGGCTCTTTGCAAGCAGCCTCATTTGTTTGTTTTTTTATGGTTAAAACTGAGTGAATTCTGTTGCATTCAGCAATGTAGTTGTTGCAGGGACATTGTGACAGCACTCATGAACAACTGTTTTCTATGTGTTTCCATCCTCTGTTTACCAGCATGCATAAATATGCAGGAGGATATCTAATCAAATAAATCCATTCATTAGGAGAGCTGCTGGTATTTCTGCTTTTGCATTAATTACATAGTCATTACCATATCAATTAGAGAAATCAGAGATCATGTAATTAAGGTTTAACCAAAAGCACCTGCTGCCTCTGAGCTGTGTGTGTGTTGTGTGTGAGAGCTTCAGTGCTAATCTAATCTCTGGCCTTTGACAGGACTCCCCTTCATCAATCCTGAGCTGTCGGAATTCAGCTTCATCCTTTTTTTTTTTTAATGTTTTTTGTTTATGGGGGCGGTGGTGATGTTTGGTGGGAGTGTAATCTGAAATGTTGTCATGGTGATTGAATTGATTGGCAGGGATGCCTGATTAGGGTTGAAGAATAGGAGACAGGTGGAGGGAGGCGGGCTGTACATCTAAAGGAACAGATTGGGACACAAAGTGAAGACTTGCTGGGTGTCACTAGGGGAGTCACTGTCTGTTTTGGCTCCGGTTATACCTTGTAAAAGATAACCAGTAATTACTTCAAGAGTGCACTGTGGGTATTGAGTATTTTGTTGTTTTCTGGCATTAAAATATCACCAGATGTTCTTTTGTTCAGCTGTAATGTAGTTAAATAGAATCAGACATGAAGGATATTTTAGAAATTCGGCACAGTGAGTGAATGCATGTCGTGAGTGTTCTTTGGTGTGGGTTTAGACACCTGTGGGAAAAGAGTGGATGAAGTTGAGTGGAGGATGTAATATTTCTGCTAATGATGGGGTCAGAGGAAGCTCCAAGTAAGAAATATGTGCAAGAAAAACAGAAGGAAAAAAAAGAAAAGGCAGGAGAGGAGATGAAAAATGAGAGGAGGGAGGAGAAAGGGGATGGGAACAGGACTCAAGGGGACGGGTCTAAACTGCTCGGGTGACGCCACCCTCCGGGCTCTTTCCCTGCATTTCCTGTTCCCTTTTCCTTCCTCTTCTCATTTAACTTTTTTTTTTCTTCTTCAAATTCTCTGTTACTTTCTCAGTATTTGCCCCCATTGTCCCTCAAACCAGTTCTACATAAATATGCAGATTTTTATTCAGTAGTTTTTTCACCATTTCAGGAGATTTCCTTTGATATCAAACAAAACAATCCAGCAAGTAAAAAAAATCTAGATTATTTTAAGTTGTTGTTCTATCACCATATGTTGTTTCATTATGTCATGACCATATGTACATGCTGTTGGTCACAGTTTATGAAGTAAAGCAAAATTTTGTCTTAACACGTCATGATGTGATTTTCCTGTTTGATGTTAAAGGAAAACTTTCTTGATTCTCTCATTACTTAACTATTCAACAAGAGAACTAGACTGAATTTAATGATTTAAAGCTGTGGTGCTTAATGTTTTTAGAATAATTTGGCAAAAATCGTACTTTCAGTATATTGTGTAATGGACTGATATATTGGTTCTGTTTTTTTTTTCCTTGTATCAGCCTGTTGTATTGGCTGATATTCTCTTTCACCTACCATGACTTGCCGACAGGTGAAGTTCAGAGCACCTTTTGTATTGTTGGAGATGCTGCTGCCCACACTGGGGAAGAAAATTTTTTTTTTGGTATAGTAATAAGTTAACTGTCACAATTTTTTATTTTCTAATTGTAAGTAAAGATGATTTTCCTGACATTTGTTATAACTTATTTGACAGAGAAAAATCACTATCGGCTTAGAAATATCAGTGGCCTGTATTGGTCATCAGCTAAGGCTGATGTAAAAAGGGAAAAAAAATCAGTATTGACCTGTAAGGATTTTCAGGTTCATTGACTGGAAGCTCCAAAGACGAGTTCAATACAGAGTTAGTCTCAGTTTAATAATTTATTCAGGTCCCATGGAAAATATAAAAGCCAGCGCTGGTCTCTATGGACCAACAACCCCATAGGGTTCAGGCTCAAAAGGTCCAGAATTCTAGATCTGAATTGACAATATCTTCTTGGGTGACTCCTCCCAGTACAAATGGGTTGGTCAACATCATCTGACTCCGTCTTCTAATTGGACCTTCACCTATTGACGTGACTTGCCAACTGTCAGTCTGCATGATACTGTATGCACTAAATGTGTTTGTGGTAGTCAAGATGCTGTCACAGAGCATAGTCTAAACATTACGCTCATCACTACTGGCTCTGGGAACAGAAGAGAGCAAAACAATAGTACATATAGAGCTAATAATTTAAATTAATAATCATGATACTAAAACTAGAAATTCTTACAAGCCCCCAAAAATCTATTGATCACTAATATTGTGTTCCAGTATGTATCTCCTTGCCTGTGTTTTCAGAAAGTGGAAAATGTATTGTTGGTGAATCATAGATGATAGGTAGGGGTTTAATACGTGACAGTTATCGTTGTCAGTCAGTGATAGAGTTCTGCCAGATGAGACCTGGATGTGGCTCCACTGCTCCACTCTGTGTCTCAATATGGAAAAAGTAGTTTTGTTTTTGTTAAGTTACCTATATTTTTATGTTGTCCTCAGAAAGAATAAGTAATGTTTTACATTCTTGCATTTTATTTCTTCCTACTTTTGGGTTTGATCAAGTGAAAGTGAACATCAACATGACAAAGTACATTTATCAAGTTGGCTCATTTTGTTTTGACTGAAGATCTCCATTTTATGGAACTGTTATCGTTTTTTAAAATGCCACTTGTAGAAACACATTTTTGACTGACACTGTGCTTTTTATGTCGTACAGTCGTCAGATAAAAAAGAAAACCTCAGACATAAAAAAAATCACTTTAATTTGATAAATATTATATTAAGAAAAAAATCTCAAATTTAAACACTATCTGTGAAGTGTTACCAAGAAAAGTATCTATAGTGATTGACAGGTGGATTAAAAAGTACTTCACCTTAGATGAGAAAAAAAAAAAATGGCACAGCTATCTAGAGGCATCTGCTAGCTAACATTAGTGATATGAGCAGCAGGGTAGACAACGCAGATTAAGACATGCTCTTTTTTTTTTTTCTTTTTTTTTCTTCCCTCCAAACATGATGTGGACAGCGTTGTGTGCGTCTTGGCGACCGCTGCCTTACACTTTTTGCACTTAATATAAAAAGTGAGGATGTGTGACATAAGCATGAACCTTTAATGAAGTGCTTCCTCTTAATGAGCTTCTTACTGAAGTTCTTATACTTGCATCAGGCTTTTTGCTGTTTTTATATCCATAATTTCTACCATCTTTGAATGAAACTAAATGCAACATTCCTCTACGACAACAAAAAAACTAACTCAAGATAAATAATAGCTTTTAAAACAAATCACATTTGTGCAAAGCATTATTATGGAGTTCTTCAGTTTGATCTGTCATGTACACTAACGCCACTAGATGGCAGAAGAAAACAGTAAACATCCCTTGGCTTATGATGCCTCACATGTAGCACATTCTGCCTCCAATATGTGGGAAAATGATTCAGTTACCAAATTAAGTATCTTGGGTATTACCAAGAGCCACTAATCGTATCCATGTTTTTCTTCACAACAGCAGTTTTTTTCTGTAAGTTGGAGCAGTTAATTAGTTCATAAAGAGATTTCACTGTGAGCTGTTGCTGAGGTAAATCTATGCAGATTTGTTCACTTTTGTGGAACATGGCAAAATATGGCTGTTATGTAATCGTTACAATCTCAAGTAAACAGCAGAGACTACTGTCTTGTTTTGTCAATGTGCTGCAGAGCTGTGCTTTGACAAAATCTTTGTACACAACAGTACAGTGTCAATCTGTCTGAGCCTGTTGTCAATCCCAGCTGGTGTGATAGATATTCTCTGCTGACTCTGCAGCTGCAAGACCTCACTGAACAACTGCTCGCACCACAGATTAACTGATAGTGAAGTGTGTAATGCTGATAGAATTATTACTATTTACACTAAGCTTGAGTCTACATGGTTCCTCCAATGCAGGACCAAATCAGATGAGACCTTAAGATGAGGTGGCAGGGTGCCTGAGCCGCAGCACAGTGTGGACATGAAGCCTGCCCTTGGTTTGTTACCTGCCATATGGCTTTCTCAATCAGTGCTCTGTGTGCTGGCATTGTACCAGTAGAGAATGAGAGAGGGAGACAGAAAAAGGAGAGAGAGAGAGAGGGTTTGTAAAGGAGTATTTCAGGTCTCTGAGCTAACCTGCTCTGTCCTCTCTTCATGCTTCACTAGCAAATGTCAGGAGGTAGATGATGACACAATGTCCACCAGACCGTCACAGTGAGTTTATGAAATAATGAAACAGTCGGAAATTGGTATGGCATCTAATATGTCATTGAGTAGTTATATATTTTTTCTGTTTGAATCCTGTAACGAACAGATCTAAGTTATAGTTATACTTTTTTTTTTTTTTTTTTTTCTCTTCTTGAACAAGAAACACATGGAATTATCATGGGTGTTGCATTCAAAGGGACATTGCATTTACATCACTATATATAACTTTCAGGGTGCATACATAATCCATTTTTCACAGCATTCATTACATATTTACATTTAGTCTTAGAATAAATGTAAGTCTCTCCATGCATTTAATTTCTTTAATGATACCACACCACTGATCTGAAACCACATATTTTTGTTCTTTCATAATGCATTAAATCATTGAATTAAAATGCTACAACCCAGGTTATTTTTTGTTGCTGTTTTAGTTTGATCACATATTTTCAGTGCTGGTCTGTACTATATTTTCTCTTGTGTATAGAACAGGGTGTTTTAAACATGTCACTATATCTGAGCAGTGTGTGGTCTTATCAGAGCAGCTCTGAGCTGTGCAGTCTTGTGTTGCTGTGAGTTGGCTGTGCTGCAGTGCAGTGTTAAGTTCAACTGTGAGTGTTCATGTACTCACATAAATATACAAGGTACCTGTAGGTGGCGCTATGAGCTAACTGTAATCAGAACTGTTTATTATTATTGGTCTAAATTCATTCACACTTGTTAACCATACTCTGTGAATCCTGTTATTCTCCAATGGTTTTACTGTTTACTGTTTACTGTTAATGAAGTTGTAACAAATGTTTCATATTTTACTGCACATGGATATTCAACATCAGATTCTGCCAGTCTTTGTTTGTTGCAGTACCTTCTTTTCATCAATAGAGAGTGTTGTCTGACCTCTATTTCTCACTGCTTGATGTTTCTTGGCTTTTGATTTCTTCAAAATGTTTAGTAATGGCCGCTATAATCTATTACGCATAGTTTAAAGGTCACTATTATGTGCCTTTTGATCCATCAAAAATCACAAGATGAATTGGTCTGCGGTGTTCATGTACTGTATACTGTAGCATCACAAGTACAACATGTTTTTTATGTTTGTCTTTTTTGTTTTTGGCTGATAGTGACTAATACTGCTGCTAAAATAACTACTGTGAGCCTCAGGTGATGGTGCAGAGGAAGGGCCATGCCTGCACCACAGAGTACTGTATCTCACTGTAGGCTGTGAACTTCTGCCAGATAAAACACAGGAGACCTTCTGTATTAGAAATGTTGGGGTGGATTCAACATGAGCAGAGTCATAAAGCAGTGGCAGAGTTGGCTGTATCTGCACATGAGAGGCTGCTGCTGGGGTGTGAATATAATAGATATAAAGCAATAAGCAGCAATATTCACCCTCCTGTCATTATGTGTTTATTAGAGAAACATTCTCTGGACCTGTATGCTCATAATCTGCCCCCAGTGAGAAGCATGAATAAATTAGAGCAGGAAATGAGAATGCTGTCCTGTGAGTTTGACCTGTGGTGTTGGCATTAATGAGGCAAAAACTGACATTTAGTTTATGAAATGACTGCTATGGAAGTCCATGCGTTTCTTCCTTGTAAACACATACTTGACCCACAGTTGTACCTTAACCGTAAAGACCCAAACAGCCACTGGCAACCAACAGTGTCAACTGATGTAAGTTGTTAAATACTTGATGATCCAATAATACTACGAATACATGTAAATAATTGGTATAAAATGCAGTTAGTTGTTTTTTCATGGTCGTCAGATATGACCCATTTGGATGTTCAGACATTCCAGTTACTGTGGAAGGACAATCATCTTTTACATTAATTCATAAGTAAAACCCATTGAGTTTAGATGAGTGGATGGAGACACTTGTTTTTTTGCATTCAGTTAATATATAGTGTATTTTTGTTTGACACAAGCTTTGAATTGACTGAGTTTTTATGAATATCTATATAACGTATAGCAAATTATATATGAGAAAATACATGATTTACTGTGAAAAATGCAAAATAAGGATAATATGATAATAAATAACTTAAAGGTTAAATGGAGAGAAACAATTATTTGGAAACTGCCATAAAAGTAGCACTGCGTCTTCATGGGTTAAGAGAAAGGGGGGGGAAATGGTAACCAGTTTCCCACACCTGTTAGAATCAGAATAACACGTGATATACCATCACAATACATTTTCCATGAGTCAAGATACAGTAATTCTACATTCAAAATAAAGATTTACTATACGTCACACTATCTAAAATATTTCTAAAGTGGCAAAATAAGTATTTTGTACTGAACAATAAATGACAAAGCTGAGTAATATGGTTGGTTATGGATGATTTGACTGGAGTGAATCGCTTACTAAAACTACATTTGTTATCTGACTGGAGGAAAACATTCACAATGTATTAAAAGATGCAAATATGTTGCAATTTGCCTTTTTGTTGATGGATTCCTTTGTCATTTCAAAGATACATCACAGATGTACTGTTGAAACAAAATATTTTTGCATTATTTGCCATGGCAGAAACACACATAAAAACACTGTAGAATAACAATTTTAAAAATTATTTTAAAAAAATCACTATAATGTACTAAAAAATAGTAATACTAATAAAAAAAAAAACCTGACAGCAAGGATCACTTATAAATATAATATATTAATAAAAGTGCCTTGTGCAAGAATTAAAAACTGTTCAGCAGTGACGGTAGATGTGTTGAAGGCTATTATTTGACATTTAAAAGTCTGATGGCAGTTGGATAAAAAAACTGTCCCGTAGCCTTGCTGTTCTGCAGGGCAGGCTACGGTACATTTTACCAGATGGCAGGAGGGAGAACAGTCCATGAGAGGGGTGAGTGGGATCTCTGATGATGCTTGCTGCTCTTGACAGGCTGCGTTGCTTCGCCAGGTCCTCAATCGGTGACAGTGTGACCCCAATGATTTTTTCCCCTGCTGTCCTCACCACTCTTCTCAGTGTCTTCCTGTCTGAGGCACTACTGTTCTCATACCACATACCACCTGAAGTCGATCACCAGTTCTTTGTTTTTTTTCCACGTTCAGGAGAAAGTTGTTACTGCTGCTCCAGTCTGCAAAAAGTTCCACCTCCTCCCTGTAGTGCTTCTCGTCATCATCCTGGATGAGACCCACTCCTGTTGTGTCATCTGCATACTTACTGATGTGGTTTGAGTTGTACTTAGCACAACAGTCATGGGTCATGAGGGTGAATAACGGGGGGCTGAGAACACACCCCTGCGGAGAGCCTGTGCTGAGTGTGATGGTGTGTGACCTATTTCTTCCTCCCCTTACAAATTGAGGCATGTTAGTTAAAAAGTCCAGTATCCAATTTTGCAGGGATGTTGCAGATGCTGTGGGATGATGGTATTAAAAGCTGGGCTAAAGTCCACAAACGGCATCTGAACCATTGTTTTTCTTTTAAAGGTGTTCCAGAACAGGTGGAGTGCAGTGAATATGGTCTCATTGGTGGAGTAGTTTGGGCATTATGCAAATTGATGTAAGTTGAGTGAGGGGGATAGGATGGAGGTGATGCAACTTTTGACCAACCTTTCGAAGCACTTCATGATTATTGATGCTGGTGCTATTGGACGATAGTCATTCAATGTTACTGTGGATTTTTTTTTTGGGACCAGGATGATTGCTAATAACCTGTTGCCAGATCGTATTTCACACCGCCATCGCTTCTGCTTTACGTCGCACCAGCCACAACATCGCCAGGTAGTCTCACCCTGTGACACTGATTGGCTCCTTTCTTTTGAAGTAAAGTTGATCCTCATGGTACTCAGATGGTTGTGTGAGCGTAGCGTACGCAGCCAGATGACATAAGTCAGGTTAGATTGATGAGGCTTTGTAGCAGGAAGGCACAACAACTTGACACTGAGAACTGTTAAAAATGTCTGAGGATATGTGTCAGCTGTTCTGCGCATTCCTTAGCATGCAGCCTAGTATCTGATCTGGACCAGCAGCCTTCCCTGGGTTGATCCTCTTTGGGGTCCTGTGGACCTCAGCTCTGTCCAGACGCACCACCTGTTCCTCCTGATGTCGAATGGTCTTCATTGCATGCGTGTTGTTGAGTACCTCAAACCGTCCAAAGTGATTATTGAGCAGGTTTAGGAAGGCGATGTTCCCATCAGAGGGTTGGGGAGTGATCTTACAGTCTGTAACAGACTTGATTCCCTGCCACAATCTCCTGCTGTCCCTGTGGTCCTGAAAGTGGTCTTGAATTTTATGACCATGGGTCCTTTTAACCCTTGTGCGGTCCTTCGGGTCAAAGAGACCCGGTGGCTCACAAATGTACCTTTTTATACGTACTGTAGGATGCCATTGCTTACAACTGAAAACAGTAATATATCCTTGGGGGGTGGGGTGATGAGTCTATGGAACTGAACTTTGGAATCTGGGTTTTTAAGACCCGATTGTAGGACACAGCCAGTGTGCCTTTTGCGAAGGACCGCACAAGGGTTAACCAGTGTCACTGCTTTATTCAGTGTGGCTCTTGCTGTTTTGAGAGCAGCTCTATCTCCAGATTTAAATGCAGCGTGTGTTTGTCTCAGCAAGGCTTGCACCTTCCTAGTGATCCATAGGTTTTTGTTTCCCCTTACTATGATGCGTTTTGTTTCACAGACATCTTCCGTGCATTTCTGGATGTAGCCCAAAATGGTTGACATACTCCTCAATATCAACCTCCTGGTCTGTGGTGGCAGCCTCTCTGAACTTGGACGAGTCTGTACATTCAAAGTATTGAGAAAGGTGTGCAGAGGAATAATGCTGATTAAGGCATTTTTTTCCATTCACAGAAATTAAAACCGTATAAATGAAATTAATTTGGGTGTAGTCCACTATGGTTGTTCAGTGGTGAAGATAAAATATGGACTTCACCCATTTGTTCATGTTCAGTTTCTTTTCGTTTGGTTTCCTTAATGAAATTTGCGAATTTCAGATTGTGATGCATTATCTATATCTGGATATGAAATGTTTTAGGATTTTGTTCATAAAAGTACCAAATTATGTCCAGTATACTCTAGGAGATGAGAAGCATTGAGGGATCTTTCCATTGTGCTTGGAGAATGTCACAGGGTCTTATTACAGTTTCTAGTTAACTACTTCTGGGTCATTTCACTGTTGGGGACATTCTTAAGCCAGAAAGTATATTCTAGTGGAAAGCATTTGTTTCATTTTAAGCATTACTGTATCTCTGAACTTAAACATTTACGTGACTGATAACGGTCTCATCCTGGAGCATCTGGACCTGTTCTTGTTGTTGCTTTCAGTACAGTATGAATCCATATGTGAAATGTGCTGCCTGTGTTGAGTTTGTGTGTGGGTGTGCAGCAATGTGTGTGGCTCCGTCATGTCCCGTCCACTGTTTTTAGAGAAGCACTGGAGCGGTTAATGTGCTGGCGGGTGCGGGCCGTTGCACTGGAGGGAGCTCGGGCAGTAGCTGTGTTTTTCTCCCCCCAGGTCTACACAACCTGTCTATTTTGTGTCTCAAGCAGGACCACCCCAGGGACTGTCACTAACACTAGATGCACAGTGTAACACTTTCAGTTAATTTTAAATTGCTTATCCAGTGGTTTGGCCTATTTATACCAATTATGTTCTAACCTTTCCCACTCCAAAAACACTTTTATAAAAGCATATTAATATGCATGGCAGAGGTAAAACCTCAATGCATATTAACATTGCTCCATATTGCAGTGATGACATAACCTGTGAATATTGAAATGTGCATATTGACTATAAAGGGTCTGTACTTAAATGGGTATCCTGTTGAGATGAACCCTAAACAGTGAATGTACCCACTAGAAATAAAATAATTTGTAGCATGCATTTTTTTTAACAAATTGCACATACCCATCCAGTTATAGAAGGAACATGTAGCTCATTTACAAACCAGTAGACATTCAAGAATGTCTTGCAGACCTCATTTG